>JARHVA010000454.1:180000-280000 GCA_037957365.1 Torreya grandis | reverse complement strand
TCAATATAATTTATTGGCACTCCTAATGCTTCTCTTTTTTGTATAATTGTTTTTATTGCAGAATAATTCTAGTGATCAACATCATGAGCACCACTAGGATCATTAACACAAACATTCTAAAATATTTTTTAACATCACATATTCCTTGTAGCAAAACAATATATAAATGATGACTATTTACATAGTTTGTAGAAGTATGATGCTATTGTGGATGATATTATAATTTAATATGAGTTCCATCAATTGTACCACATATTGTAGGAACTAGAGTCAAGGTTTGAAATCACATATAATTTTTTTATAATCTACTTCCTAATGGAACACTTATATATTGATTTTGTAAATTTTTTATGATTATATTAATTATAACCATGGTGTTTTTTCTCACTATTGATTCTCCCACATAATATAATTCTACCATGACATGTGTAGGGGTTCCTTGGGTAAGATGATGCAAAACTAAACATAGTGCTTTTTTGATTGTATTCATTCTCTAATAAACTGAATTGTACTAGTGCTTGGTATATATGGATATAATTTTGAAAAAATAAAATAAAATAGAGGAAAAGACATTATATAATGGTGAAGGTATAAGACATCATGATAATAAGGTTATTCTTCCCATGTTTCTTGTTGAGTTAAATTCCAAAATGTATTTTGTGTTGGAAAATTTCACCATTATCTATATGAATACATGAATAATGACTCTCTTTCTATATATATCAACATCAATTACATAAAGTAATGGAAAAATATGTTTAATAAATCTGATGCTTTTGAAGCATTAGAAGAAGAAGAATATGTCGATGTCTCTATAATTCATTGCAAACACAATAGGAGTCAAGTCGCTATACCAGGTGTAGATCCCTTCAATATATAATGTTAAGGGTAAGAGGATATATTATAACTCCTAGTTCATCTTAATCATATAAAAGTCATTTTGACTATTACTACAATTTCTTATTGAGGTAGTCATTGTAGCTTTTCCTATGGAACTAGTTTAATTTTAATGTTGCATCACCGCATATACATATATATGGTATCCATATTTTCAAAATAAATATACATGTTTATACAATTTTCTAAATATATATACTCAATTTTAAATAATATCATAACACAATTTAATGGTATCACCTACCTAATTTCCATGTTTGAAAGAAATTTTGTTAAAGCTTCCCAATTTCCTCCTTATCCAATTTCTCTTTCTTCTATCTCCTTTCAAAGTGTATATTCTCTATATGTTGCACCCCCTTTTTTATTTTCCCTAAGTTATTTATTATTCTATTAATGAAAAGGGACGTAGTTTTTACCTTTAAATATTTTTCCTTTTTAATTTTATTTATACTTTTTTTTGTTATTATTTTATGAATATTGTTCCTTTATTTTTTGCTAATTTTAAACCTTTTCATTTCTCTTCATTAATTATTATTTTTCTTTTTCTATTTTTTCCTCTTGATTGAAAATTATTATATTTTATTTATTTTACTTCTAATTAAAATAATTAATAATTTTTCTAATTAAATTAGCATCTCAAAGTCATAAGGACCAAATGATTAACTCCTAAATTAATAAACTCAAATTTTCATGAATTACATAAATCACATTTCTAAAATTATTTAATAGTCACACACAAATTATGCAAGACAAATTTCACAAAACCATTAAATTATTATAGCAACCATGTTTGACTATCTAATGCAAATGACATCAAAATAAATTATGCTAACCATTTTATTATGCATATAACATGTGCTAGCCAATGTGGTGTGTGCAGGATTCTATTCAGTTTCTCTGTCATCCTCTAACAATTCCATCTATGTCAACCTCTCCGATGATGTTCTACCTCCACCATGATTTGATGGATGAGTTTTCTTGCATTAATCTCACAATAATCAGGTAGTTAGATCATAACATCATGATATATATACATCATAAAATATAATTGAACTAATAAATCAACATGATCATAATATAAATATATACACTAAAGCTAACTCGTATGAATGTAATTATATAACTTAAATAATAAATAACCATTGAATAACATCATATATCATAAATATTAGTTAAAAATAATCAAATCAAATTTATCAACTATAAATATCCATAAATAATCAAGTAGTTTGATTACCGAGGAATCAGGATGTAACTTTTGAATTTTAACTACTAGATGAAATACTCGATGTTATTGTAGAATATAGTCAAAGGATTTTTATTATTTTTTAATTTCATGGTGTTCTATTGGAAAAATAATTTTATAAATGGGATAAAATAAATTAATAAAATACGGGATGGATGCTAGAATCAAAGAGGGGGATGGGTAAAGGTTATGTTCCATGTAAGTGACATTATAGTATGGTACTTGGGTTATTTGTGGAAGAATATGTTATTTAAATTCATTAATTTTAAATTTTCATTTGGAATGTCCTTTATAATATATTTACCCCAATTATTTTGAGGTCACTTTCCTCAACCTTTTTTCTAGGCCATTCCTGAATGGAATCACTAGCTAGCTGGGTAGAGTAATCTAGTGTAAAAATAATATTGATAAATTTTCTAGTATAATGGTTCAACCTCATACATGAATTAATATGGACCATATATAACCCCTTTCATATTATATCAAGATACTCATTCCTATTTTTGAAGTCTCATAGCTAGTGGTTTTCCTAAATAAACCCAATCCTTGTTTTAACTGTCATAAAGAAGTACATCTCATTCAATATTTTCCTTCTCATAAAATTGTGTAGAATCATTTATGTATGCATGAGGAATATAAGAACTAGGAACAAACCATCGAGGCTATCTCTCAATATAAAATATTTAATGCTACATAATCATAGTCTATAATTAAATCAGCTTATACCACTAAACCTTTAGAGTGTGAGGAATATAAGTGGAGTACATTTTTGGAGTGTTGCATGTTGAAGAGCTTGGTGAATGACACTAATGATATATGATTTTATTATTCACTCTATTGCTCGAATTATCATCTAATGGCAATAGATTTTGACCATGATAATATCATTCATAAATACTAAATTATATTAAAAAATATAAAACAATAATATAAATAATGATTTTTTTTATTTTTAAAATTTTATGATATGTAAAAAACTATTTTATAAATAATACTTAAAATTTTATTACATAAAAAATAAAAATATTTGGCTTTTTCCTATTTAAACAGTTTTTGAGCAAATGTAGAAAAATAAATAAATTTATTAATAATTTAAAATAAAAACTTATTGGATTCATTTTTGTATGTAAAATTTCATATTAATTTATATCTATTTATTCATATTAACAAAAAATCATATAATTTAGTTTTATACAATTAACTGAGGACCCCATATAATTTCTCCACCTTTCCAATAATACCATGTAATGAAATTCATACTTAATAAAAATTTACTTGTAAATTATTTTTAAAATTAATTAAATTTTATATTTTAATATTTGTAAATAATATTATATTTATATGTAATAGTTTCTTAAATATAAAAAATAAATATGTAATTAGATTCATTTTTTAAAATAATAAAGAGTTATTTTCTAGTATATTATATATAATCTTTTTTTTTCCCACATATCACTTTTTGTTTATTGAGTTGTAAAATCATCATGATAAAAAGAGTCATTATAACACACAACTTGTTATTATTGATGGTATAGAAAAGTAATAAAATCATCATAAGTAGTTATAACACACACACACTTCACACCCAACATCATGATAAATACATATACATAGTAGAGAATTTAATCCCATAAAATAATGTAGATAATATTGTATTTATATGCAAAAGACAATACAACTGATTTATAAATCAATCTTAGCTTAGAGAAGATAAATCTTAC
Source organism: Torreya grandis (assembly GCA_037957365.1). Lineage (NCBI taxonomy): Eukaryota > Viridiplantae > Streptophyta > Pinopsida > Cupressales > Taxaceae > Torreya > Torreya grandis. The sequence continues at coordinate 276,136 of JARHVA010000454.1, read as the reverse complement.
TTACACTTCTAATTATTGATACATTATATATTCGAGATCATGATCAAGATGGATCCGCTAGGCCTAGCCAAGGAATCTCTTATCACAATGATATCACTAGGGAGGGTTCCAAAGCCTCAAATCAAGCAAAACTATGTGATTACTCTAACTACGTCCTATGTTTTCATATTCAAAATGTATAAATGATAAAATCAAATTAATGTCTAATCTAGTGCTCACCAAAGCTTGTGGCATAAAGTGTTAGTAATAAACATAAACAGTAAACATGTATAGAAGATATATATGTAGGATAATGTATATGAAATGCTAATACATGGGAGAGAAGTACAAATATAAATCTATCTACTCTTGCAAAAGAGGAACAAAGTTAGGAATACTTACCTTTGAAGATGAATCTACCGAGCCTCAATCTCTCCCTTGGCCAAGGTGCTTCATAAGAGATTATTATGGTATGTAAGGATGACAAGGATAAATCATATTTAGGATACACAACCTATCTATGTATCCAAAAGACTTCTCCACAATGCAAGATCCATATCTCCAAAGAAAGTATTAAAACCCTAGGTTATGTTCCTCAAGTAGAATGGTGGATAAGAAGATGCACAATATATATCTCTTCTTTTTATCTTATTTTTCTAATAAATGTTGATATGAATGTGTATATATAAATGAATCTAACCCTAATATTTTTTGAAAGTTTCATCGATAGGGTCACCCCAATTGACTCTGTATTTATATTGACAAAATTAAATTAGGTCCTCAATGATTTTTGATAATTAGACTATAGGGTCGATGGGTTTGATAGTGTATCGTAAACTATCAAAAAGGGTTTCAAGCTAGGAAAGCGATAACGAAGGTAAAAAGTGACTAGAGGAGCATGCAAAATAGGAGGCAAAGATTAGGGGAAGATTTTTTCGAGATGGTTAGAATGATAACAAGTGGTAGTATAAGGATAAAAATCATGTGAAGCAAAAAAGGGCTGCCCACCCCTTTCCCACTGCACCTCTTAAGGCATGCACTCAAAGAGATTCAAACTCGATGGGTTTTTGCAAGAGAGAAAGCTTTAGAAATTGATAAAGTTTGAAAAAATCATGTCTATACAATGTTCATATTAGAAAAATACTATGGTAGTTAACATGCATATGAGAGTATAGCTCAAATGTAACATGCCTTGAATTAAGATAGAAAAAGGAACATAAAATTGTTAAATGGTTTTAATGATAAATAACTTAAAGGATGTGGTCTATGTTTCCTTTCACTAAATATAAAGATAGATGATTAATGAAATTCAATAATTTTTGTTTGTAGATAAAATTATCATTCATTTGAAATTTTGAATAAGGTATTTGAATAGTTATGATCATGTCTAAGATTAAATCATTCACTTAGGATATGGAATTAAGTTTTAATAAAAAGAATATCAGAGTTGTTTACTATGTGTATTAATAACTTTATATTATAATTAAAAGGTTTGTACATTTGAAGCACTAAATAGAATATATTAACCATTTAAACTATACATGAGAATGAGTCATCGTGTCTTACGAAATAAAATTTTATAGCTATTTCTTGTTATTGGTTTATCTAATTTATTTTATAAGCGACTCAACTATACCTTTGGGAATTTTCGGGTAGCCTATTAAATGAGTGACTAATTTTGTATAATGCACACTCCTTGTTCATGACCACCTAAAATAATGCTCTCTAAGTCATAGAAATTTGTGGTAAGTGTGAGAGTCTTTATAATTTCTTTAGCTTACCCTTGCAATCAATTATAGATCTTCATGTTAGAATTTAATGTACAAGACAAAAGGATGAAGACATTTTGGTGGGTACTTACCTAGTCCCTTCCTTTTTGCATGTCCTTTAAGTTTAGAAAGTTTTGCATTAATAAATCTTTAGGACATCATTCACAGTTAGATGTAGTTTTCTTAGGCTATGCCTTCCCTTTTGACATGGTAAAATTTGTTGTTTAAATGCCTTAGGTCATTAGGATTTAGATTTTCCTTTGTTAATTATATCAATCCTTTCGTTGGTTGATAACTTAGAATATGTATTTATCTTGGCTGGAGTCAGACACATGTCTTATTTGGGATGGCTCACAATTTCAGAGTCTTGAACTTGATGCAATATTTTATTTTAAAATCCCAAAGTTGTAAGACTGTGAGACCATGATTCATAGTGATTTGTGACTAGCTCACATCCTTGCAAATATTTGAATCTCAAAATCTTGTGAAAGAATACTGTAGAACTAGAGCCCTTTTATTTCATGAATTATCACAAAGCTGTAAGTGTGTGAAAATACACCATATAACACCAGATATGTTGGGAATGTTTCACACCTTAAACTAAATATAAGCATTATGAAACTGCAAAACTAAGCCACATAAATAGTGTGCCTTGTCAAGCCATCTTCCTTGACTCACAACAAGTAATGGGTTTGTAACACATACGAGTTAATAATGCGTGGCATGCTACTTTATTTGGTAAACCTAAAATTGTCTACCATTGCATAGGCTTCTCAAGCAATCTGTGAGAGTCTAAACTCACCAAAACATGTTGCATGGCACTGATCAAGGGTTTGGATCTCTCTCAACTCATGAGGTTGAAATAGTAAACCATATGGACCTAGAGAATCTAGTCATACCCATGTCTAGTCATGAAGTAATATGACGTTTGACAACATCCAAGAATGCAATCTATCATCTAGCATGAGATCTGTGATTGAATTGAATGTTACAACTGTGTTAAATTATGATAAGTATAAGAATCCAATGAGTTTGGAGCGTTGATAACAAATGTCATTTTGGGTAGGGTACGAACCATGTACCCATAAGAATAATATCTCGGGTGGAAGGCAACTTAACTTGCCTTATTGGAAAAAAATCAATCAAAGGCAAATCCTTTAGAATTAATACCGTCAATGTTTTAAATGAGTACCAAATAGTAATGTGTCTCTATGTCATCGATTAAGATTTTAATCTAGTTACAGTTTGGGAAAATAATTAATTTTTTAAGACGCACTTGAAATTAATAGCTTGGGAAGTTAGTATGCCCTTTTATGATTGAAGTAATAATGAGACCCAATTAAATATTTTATCCGAAGTCGTACATTCAAAAATTTATAGGCATTCTATATATATTTGGAAATTTTGAATCAAATGGAGGGGTTTGTTTTAGCACTAGAGCAACCTAAATGATTGACCCATTTGTGGGCCTATAAACCATAGTTTTCAGGAGCATAACATGGCACATGCTAACTTTGTTCGTAATTTGTCTACTATGTCCATAGTAATTTGAGAAGATAAATTATGGTGCTATGTGGTTTTTGTATCTTATAAACGAGATCTAGTTGTGTGTGCAAGAAAGTATGTAACATATTTTTAACATGTTTTATTATTCTTAAAAATAAAAATAAAAAATATAATTGAGTTCAAAGTGGCACAAGAAGGTGCTATACAATTATAAAGCAACTAATCTAAGACCCCATGTGCTTTCTTCACATTTTCAATAATATAATGTAATGAAATTCATGTTTAATAAAATTTACTTAAATATTATTTTTAAAATTAATTTAAATTTTATATATTAATAATATTACATTTATATAAAATAAATTTTTAAATATATAAATTTTTTATTTAATTATATATTTTTTTAATATAATGGAGTGTGTTTTTTTTTTTTCATCATCATATTGTATATAATTTCTTTTTGCCGAAATAATTTTATTTATTTATTGAATCACAAAATCATCATAATGACCTAATTAAAGAAAGAGAGAAAAAAAAATGAAAAAAGAACTTAGTCTTATTTATGGTAGACAAGTAGCAACCAGCTCCTGGAAACAACATATGTGGCTATAACCCACACAGTTACACACTCCACACCCAAACTCATAATACGTACTACGCTTACTATACATATACATGTGGTCAGCTTACCACATATCCCTCCCCGTCACCGAATGGATTTTCGGATCGCGTGGTTCTGGAATTCGGTTGAACATTTGGGTGACGGAGGTACGAGCATGGAGTGGCCACAAATCTTGAATGACTGTTTCATCGTTTCCTTCAGAGGACACTCCTGCATAATCAGTAATCGATCTCATTGCTAAGAATGCCATGTTCTCGCTTTCACACACCTGCACATTCCGGTGCACACTTACATTCAGCACCAAATTTTGACAATAATAATGACCAAATTTACATAATCTCAAATACCATTGCAATTGCTGCGCTCTCAGTGTCGATGGAGTCATTTGCAACTGGTTGTGCAGGAAATCCCTGTAAGCCTCGTTATTCACATAGATGTTGGCACTGCTTCCTCTTTCAACTCTCTTAATCTTTGGCTGGCGTTGAAGACATACGATGGACATTCTGTATTTCAAGTCAGTCCACCACACAGCGGTTAGCGATATTTACAATAGTTCATTACTTCAATGAAGCAAAACATCTGACATTTTATATAGTGAATAGTAATAATACCTCCAAGTTCTTGGCAGTTTCATACAAATTGTCATCGACATTGAACCAAAATTTGGGTATTCCCTTCTCGGGATTTCCTTTAACGTAAATAATTTCCCTTTGCGAGTACAGCCTTTGAAGTTTATTCGCAACTTTGTTTTCTCCAACGTTGTATTCCGAAACTGTGAGGTTCGCAATGTCGCGATCGAAACTGCCCTCGTCCCCTCCAAATTTCTGATTTCATCTCACAGAACAATAATTACGATCAATTATTTATTACATAAACTCCCCTCGTCCCCTCCCAATAGAAAAAGCCAGTGTGCGCAAATTGTTCGGGAATAGCGACGTCTCCGATGCTGAGTTTGTTAGGGTTTGCGCTTCCCGCTCTTCCATAGTGAATTACGGCTCTCATACGTAATAGACTGAGCAGCAACTATTTCGTCTGCGCTGCATTCGCCTGTGCCATTACATACATGCATTCCATTATTAATCATATTAATGATTGGTAGTACAGAGTGTCTTTTATTCATTTGTCTTAAATGTGTTTACCATTTATCTTCCGCTCATCACCACAATAGTCCTACGCCCTTCAATTTTTCCCACATGGAACCTCCGACCTGTTACAGAATGACCAACAACATTTAACACAATTTTAGTGACGTTTTAATACTCTGACTGGAAAAGAGAAGTGAATGGGTAAAAAAGAAAGTACCGGAGACATCTAGTTCAGACAGGTCCCGGTCCCGGTCCGGTTGGAATGTTCCAGAATCTAGAACTGCGCGGAGTTCTTCTACGTCCGAAACTACCAGACCAACATACGATCCCCTCATGTTGATACGCCGGATCTTTTCAGCTATCTTGGAGGAATTTCGGCATGGGAGGGGAATGCGAAGGCAATCATCATCAGCAAAAGAAAAGCTTGGGGAATCATTGTGCGACCATTGCAGGGTCTCTGGAAAACCATGAGAGACTAACTCTGGATAAAATGGGATGTAACTACTTAGGCTGGTTTGAAATGCAATGCTCTGCACTCCCATTTATAGGGAGGAACACCGACGATTTTCCACATCTAATAGCTATTGGGGTATTAATTAATATTGTATAACCAAACAGACACCTTATCTTGTACACGGTATACCCACGTGAAGAAAAGCCTACGGACATAACCGGACTATGCTTTAACCATAGATGTAAATGATTGCAATCTCCGATTTCCAACGATGCATAGACACGGTGATTACTATCACTTTCACTATGTCGCATTAATATAAGAGAGAAAGAGATATTTAAAAAATATTGGTTGTTAGATGTTGAAACAACCCATATGTAACTAAGGGGAGTTGTTATAGGACAAGTCCTATATATTTTTAATATTTCTCAAAAAATAGACCATGTTGTTTTGATCCCCCAAAATTCTCTGTGCTTATTCACTTTCGAGCTTTGGCTCTTCATCACAATGGATTAATTTCCAACAAATAAAAACTATACAAAATATTTTTGTTTAGATTTTCAATAAATTTAAAAACTAAATAACAAGTTTATTTTTTAAGAAATATTTTTTTATAAAACATTCACTTGAGAAAAAAATTTAAATGAAAAGTTTTATATTTTCTATCAACTCTGAAGATTTAACCCATAATCACTTCTAAATGTTCTCTTTCCTTTGGTTGCCTTCATTTGGCACAAACATAGGGAAATAATAATTTAATAACAAAGCACATAGTCACCGTAATACAAATATGGCCTTGGTCATCCTTTCATTTATTAAATTTCAAAATTTATATTGTTCAGAATGAGTGCACCCTATTAAACAAAGTTGAAAGTATTCTCAAACAAAAATAAACAAGTAATTTCAATGCTTCAAAATGTGTTTGAATCCCTTCTAACAAAATTAATAACTCAACTAAAATAAAAATACCTAAAAAATAAAATTAAATAAGTTCTATTTAATAAGGTCATCATATGTATAGGGAATGTATGGATCTATTGATCTAGTGAAAGAGGCTTTAGAGATTTCACATGCTTTCATAATCATACATAACATTAAAAAATACCTCATTTAGAACATGAGGTGCACAAAGTGAGAGAAAAACTAACATATCCATTATGTTCAAGGAAAGTATAGATTTATCATCATTATTTATCCTGCTTAAATTTGAAAAACATCTTTCACAAACTTTTGTGCTTAGTAGAGTAAGAAGAATAAATTTTTATAGTTGCATCATACATGTAAACCTTTCAAACTATTTAGGGTCAATGCCACAAAGATCTCATGGTCTAAACATATGTTTTTTTAGGTATAATTTATAAATGGTATAAACAAATTAATCTATCTCACCTCAACATTTGATAGTATCCATAATAAGTGAGTTCCCAATAGTAAATTTTTCATATAAACGTGTTAACCATTTTTTTTTTAATGGTATCTATCCATCTCCTCAAAATACTTAAATATTGAAGTGTTAAATATAGGTAAATTTTTGAGCCTTGTTTCTAAAGATTAAATAACCTTCACTATACTTTTTTTCCCCTATATAATGTAATCATCTAGTGTCCTAATCTTTGTGAGTTAGCAAAAAACTTGAATCTCAATGCATGTGCATATATCATGCATGTTCCATATAAAAAATGAAGAGTTCATATTCCTGTTTTATTTTAAAAATATGATATAGGTATTGTATCTTTTTGGAATATGATTCATTGAAATCTCCTATGAATCATGTCAATAGTAATATCTAAAGTAGTTCCATTAGAAGTAATGTCAACATGACCTAGGTGCACAATATCTTATATGTGGTCAATGTTAAATGATGATTCCATTTCATGATCCCCTAATAGTTTTAATGAATCACTAGTCTCTATAGGCATTATGGGTAGACAATACCATTCATTAACCCATTATTTTAACTCACATTGACTGTAATTAAATTCCATATATATCACTTAAAATCATATAATATCCCTAGTATAAATAGTCAATGAACTAAAATTTGAACTTCAAATGGAGTGGAAAACACTCAATCTAGATATTGTATTGTAATATTCATGCATTGCCTTATCTTCTTCCTCTATTATCCAAAAGAATCTTCACACATAATAATATTTATCTGATCCATGAGAAAAAAACCATTACACCAAGTCATAATACTTTTATCATTGATAAAATTGGTACCATCCTTATACTTTCCCTATTATTTCTAAGGGTTCTTTATACACATGCACCTGCACCATCATTTTCCCATTTTATGTGCCCACCTTTGAATAAACTACCAATATTTTGAACCTAGTTATTTGTATACATCCTTCTTAACCATTAAAATATTTTTAAATTATTAAATTATCTTGACAAATGACTAACCAAATTTAGTGTGTATTGAACATGATTTCTCTTGTATTCATATTTATATAAAATGTTTCAAAACAATTGTGGAAAAAATCTAGAGAATGTGATCTGTCATCACTCATATAAAATCGGTACTCCATCAAACCTATTTTTGTATTTTATAATCTCACACACTTATCTGTAGTGAATTTTATTACAACTCATGTACAATAATACTCATACTCACATATATATAATAATTTCATATTACCTAAATAACTAATGAATCACTTAAAACTATAATGTCAATACTAAACTCCTAACATTCCACCCTTAGTACTAACATTATAATATATGGCTACACACATAGAGAGAAGGTAAATAGGGGACCCATTAACCTCATTTCAACCATTCACACATGAACACATCAACCATTGATTTTGAATGTGAAATTAAATATGAATAGAGACACATGCATCTATTCATCCTCTATTTTTAGGAAAATAACCAAACACCTCTATTCATCCTCCACACCTATGAAAGTAGTCAAATTAATTCCAAACTGAGTATAACACATAGGAAGATAGGAATTATTATGAAAAAAACCACACACCTATGTTCATCCTCCACACCTATGAAAGTAAGCACATTAATTTAAAATTGAGTACAACACCTATGAATATAGGAAGTTTTACACTGACATATATTTATTGGGTTTCTCATAAATAAAATATATATCACACCACATACAAATTTAAAATAAAAAGTTTGAGGACTAAGTCCTTATTTTTAACATGTGTAGCTACTATTATTGACTGCTAATATTTGATTATGAACAATAGAGGTAACCTTCACCACCACTAAAAATTATCCCTGGATTTAGCTAATTTAATGTAGTTATTTATTTTTCCTTCATTCCTTCATGTGGTCTCATTGTTATAAGTTGGAGAGAGGCACCATTAAGAATCCTACCTCCATTGCCTTTGACCGTGGTGTGTTAGCACTCATTTGGTGAAATAGAAATTAAAACTCAACTATTTTAGCATTATGTAAAATGATAGTATCCCCCCATAATGCAAAACATTTTTGGATATTGGTTTTTACTAATTATACATCCATTTATAAAAAATTTCATTGAATCTAGACAATAGAGAGACAACACTCTTTAATATATTCACTATACATTAATCACTAAAATACTAGACCAAATTTAATAAATAACATTTCTTGTTAAGTTTTTACCACCACTACTTTATAATAATACACCCTTGTTTTGGATAAAATTACACTTCCTCTACTTAATATAGAGATAATGACCAAAAAAAGGGACTTTGGGATCTGATCCATTGACCTATTGGGTTTAATTTTTTTTATTAAAATAATAGTGGCCAATTTCACTTCAACACTCTTGTAGTTTAAAACTTTGGCATTTATAATTAAAAAATAACAAAACTTTAGTATTTTAAAATTGATCTGGAAGAGGATGGTTTATAATTTGGTGAAAAACATGGTTTGGCCATGCGTAAGAGAGCATACAATATAGAAAAGAGGAGTTTGAGTATGTCATAATGCAACTCAAAACATGATGTAAATTATGAATTGTGATGAAGAATAATACTACATAAGGATTCAAGATTGTGATTGATGTCAAAGGGGGAATTTTCATATTGAATGGTGGATGATGAGGAGTCTACACCACTGAAGTGCAAATGGATTTGGAGTTTTATTTTTCTAAGGCCAACTAAATGAAATAAATTTAATAAAAATCCATTGATGCAACATTCATGTAGTCAATGTTAAACCACCACATGATGCAAAATAAACACTATACAATCTTACCTAAAGAGAAAATTAAAGAGGATGAGAGCAAAAATAATGAATCAAGTCTATGTGGATTCATGTATTATTGATGACTTATAACTCATAGGATTTAATATAAGTATATAAATTTATTAAAATAAGAAAAGGTAAATACTGATGAGTACACAAATATATGTAGAATGAAAAATACCAATGTAAAACTAGAATGCAAATGAAAACGTATGTCCTTCAAATGGACATGTCAAAACTACCCTTAGGTCTAGTAGGATCTATAAAACCTTGAAAATACCAATATAACCCTTTAAAAATAATATAATCCTAACCTAATATTCAATAATCATTCTATTATTTTATCATTGATTTATCAATATATTTCTAGTAACATAGAGTAATAAAGTTTCCCCTCTAATCTACTTATACTTTTATCAGAGAATCCCTATTCTGATACCAAATGAAATGTTTGGATTAGACTTTAAAAACATAAAAATGTGATAAAATTTTCATTAATTTTGACTTGAAATATAATATTCACTCATGAGATAATGATCAATCTTTGGCCAAAACTTTTTATCATCTCGTAATACCACCTAATATATAGTTTACTCTTCTATGTTTCATAAGGATTTGAAAGTCCTATTCATATATTATATATCATGAAAAATTATAACCTCAGTTATCCACTATTGTCATCAACTTTATTTAAAATCCACTCTCAAATAATCTTATTTTAAACTAGTCAATTACTCATTATGTCTACTCTTAACTAGTTACCAATCCCTCAAATCTGCTCTCCTTCTTTTGAAAAATATTATTTAGGACACTTTGGATAGGTCTTAAGAAAACTTAAGGATTTATTTAAGTGTCAAAAATTAAAATAAATCAACCAAATATATGTCTCCAAGAGATTGAGCTCTCATTATCAAATTCTATCTTTTTAAGTTTCTAGGGATCTAGACCTAGTTGTTGCTCCAGTAGGTGAATTTATAAAAATAGAGTTTGTATCTCTTAAAAATTATATTTATATTATTATTTTATCAAATTTTATGTGTTTTAACCCTTACCCAAGTTTATATAACTTATAAAAACCAAAACGTATCTTACCTTATGTACAACTTTCTCAAAAATGATCTTTATAGGTTTACATAAAAATAATCCTTTGTACATATAATTTCATACCTCTTCTTAGCTAGATGATATTGGGAATAATTTATAAGATAAATTCACCAACTTATCACAAATTTTCATACCTTATCATTTAATTTTTTGATTTTTATAGGTGTTTTAATCACGAAACCCTTACTTCATATTTACTCAATTTTTTTTGATATTGAGAGCTTACTAGAACTATTGTTCCAAAGTTTATTGACAAAAAAGTGACATTAAAAACACAATCATGGGGGGAAGATAACATTTAGTACTAGTTTTTAAGCCTCCCATTGGGCCTGATTGATAAAACCACCACCCATTCTATCCTTAAGGATGCCCTTCTCAAACAAAAAAAATGCAATTTTTTAGCCTAAGTTCAAATAAAAGTAAAACAAAACCTGTGAGTCATTTTTATGAATTTTTAAATCCCTTATCTACCTATTTAACCCTCTTAATCCCAACCTAGAACACTGATATGGAAACTTTAAGAGTAATATATTTCATAAGTTATAATGATAAGTCCAAAAATACACTATTTTAGCATTGAACAAGCAACTTCTTGAACTCCAACTACCATTTATACCTCTAAGACCTCCACCTGAGAATTTATCACTTTGATCACATCTAACCTGAGCTTTTCTTAGCTTCAATAATATATAATTATCTACAATAGTGCCAACCATGTGAAGGTAGAAGCTTGTCTGGCACCACTAACCTACAAAAAAATGTAAGTTATTAAAAATGAAATTCATATGTAATACCTAGAAGATAAAAAAACATTTGGTAAAATTGATGTATATAAGAATATACATCCTACCATTTTACCTTAAATACCATTGATGTCTAATTTGAATCCTTTATAATTTGGATTTTGATTATTCTCTAACAATGCTTTCTTAACTTGATTGTAGAATTCATCTTTTATTGAGAAATTTATTACCTAATTATGAAAAGTAATCTTAATAGTTTCCAACGATGCTATGTACCTTCTACATCTTACAGCATCAAAACTTTATTCTCCTTGCCTTGGATACAGTTAATATCAAAATCCTAATTAGAGAAGAATTATAACAAACATCTCTGATGTGCATTCAAGTTCGATTGGGTGAACATGTACTTGAATCCCAATTTATCAGTACTAAACATAAATGGTTTCCCCAATAGATAATTCCTCCAGACATGTAAGGAATACACCATTGTATCAAGTTTTAGATCATGGGAACATAATTTGCCTCATAAGGCTTCAATTTTATGGACCCATATGCTACAACTGTACCATCCTGCATAATAATTACTTGAAGTCCATCTACAAATGCTGACATAAGACATTAGGATTGAGAAATATTAACACAAATTCCAAAGTAAGCTTCTTTTTTAGTTCTTAAAAGGATTTCACACACTTTTCTAACCTGACAAAACTTTGATTCTTCCATTAAACAGAGGTAATTAGACTAACTATATTTGAGAAATTATGAATAAATTTCCTATAATAGAATGTTAATTCCATAAATCTCATTATCTCATGCACATTCTTAGGAATTGGCCATTGCATTATGGATTTTATCTTTTAAAGATCCACTAAAATTACATCCATAGAGATAATATATCCCATATATTGCACTTTATTTTGAAAAAATACACACTTGGATAACTTACCATATAATTAGTGCTTCCACAAATGCTAAAAAACCAACTCTAAGTGTTGACGATATTCTTCCTCATCCTTAGAATATATGAGAATGTCATCTAGAAAAACTAACACAAAATAGTCTAGATAATCTTTGAACACACTATTCATGAAATTCATAAATATTATCAGAGATTTTGTTAACTCAAAAGGTAACACTATGAAATCATAGTGCCCATACCAAGTTTTGAATGTTGTTTTTGGAATATCCTTATCTTGGATTCTTAGCTGATAATACCATAATCTAAGATTAGTCTTAAAAAAGATGGTTTCCCCTTGTATCTGATCGAAGAGATCATCAATATGAGGTAGTAGATATTTTTTCTTCATTGTCACCTTATTCAACATCTTGTAATCAATATATAGGCAAAGAGTACCATCCTTCTTCTTGATGAACACTACTAGTATACTTTATGGTTACACACTTGGTTGAATCAACCTTTTTGATAATAACTCATGTAGTTGAGTATTTAACTCGACCAATTTTGTAGTTGTCATCTTGTACAATAACTTAGATTGTAGTTCAAATCTATATATGATGTCAAGCAAGAAATAAAACTTATGTTTGTATGGTAATCCAAGCAATTCCTCTAGAAACACATCCTGAAAGTTCTTAAGAAAAGGACAATCCTTGATGGATGGTTTCTTAGATTCCTCCATGTCATTTCTTTTAACAATAAATTATTGGCATCCCTTTCTTTGATACTTCTTGAGTTGAAATGTATAAATTTTAGTAAGATTCAACTCTCTTTTCTCACCCTAAAGCTATGTCTTTTTTTAAATCATCTTGACATTCAACCTTCTTCAGATAGCAATCAACCTTAGATTTATGATTTTCAAGACATCTGACTCCTAGGATCAAATCATATGTCCCTAACGGTGCAATATATAGATCCACTATTATAGTGAATTTAGGTACCTTATATCAACTTCTACTAGACACTTATCATCCTTAACCTTTGAATCATTCCCATATTGTACTGACCATGCATTTTCCATAACTTTAGCTTTTATAGACAATTGATTAAGCATTTTAAGAGTAATAAAACATTTTGTATCCCTAGTGTCAATAAAAATAGAAATTGGATGATAAAAAAGAATACCTGATAGTTTAATGGGTAAAGCTTGGAATTTAACCTGACATTTTTTAGTAGCTACAAAAATCCACTACTAAAATGTTTCCTGTTGAGAAGTAGAACCCTTTTTATTTCCACCTGATTTATCTTGATTACATTCTCAAATGTAATGGTCACCTCCAGAAATGAAGTAACCTCCAGGTGGCCCTTTCCTATTAGACTGTTGATTTATTTTGAAACCTCCCTTGAAAACTTTTCTAGGTTTCCTGTTCCCTTAGCTATTGTTGAACTTATAATTCTAGATCTTGAACTAGCCCTTGGAATCTCTAAACATATGATTCTTATTCTTCAATTTTAAATTCAATTTACAACTTTCAAATTTTTTATTTAACTTATCTTTGACTTGGGTAGGATATTTCAATTTTTACTTCTACTTGATTACCATAACCATAGTAGATGGCCTATGCACATCCACTTCAAAAATAATTTTTGGTTTTGATCCCACAATAAATTTCCTAATTTTAGACCTCTTATCTGCTTGATATTGAGGTACATACTTTAGAATATTGGTGAGTTTATCCTAATATTCATTCATAGAAAGATCTCCTTAATTAAAGTTCTTAAAAACCATTAGCTTCTGATGAGACTACAACTGTGTAAACCACTATGAAATAAATAATATCATGAGTTGCTCTCAAATGGTAGTGGTAGATTCGAGGTTAATCTCGAGCTTTTTATTTTTCCACCAAATTTTTGATTCACTAGTAAGCTATTAAGCTCTCCAAACTACTTTGGTGACTTTAGAGTAATTTAAAATCATAAAATATTTCTCCATCTCTTTCAACCATAATTCAGCTCCAACTCCCAAAATGATTTCATTGAGGTTTGGTGGGTTTACATTTTTCATATCCCGTGCCAAATCTATAGCTACTCAAGCTCTCACATCTTGTGGTATTTCCTCATGCCTTTTTTATTGAGGATTATCTTGCTCAATAAAATGCTCTTCAAGTTCTTCTTGAACATTCTCCTCTACATGACCATGCACTTCTTACTCTAGGGATATGATTCAGCTCCTAATTTTGTGCATGGCTAAGAGGATTTGATCTAAATTTGTAGTTTTCTCAGAGGTGAACTAATTTGGATCCATTGGAGGATTGGTGTTTGAGGTACCCTCACCTTTAGGTCTAACATGCACCATTTTTTTAATAGTTAATATCATAATATGTTTGTTTTAGAGGACACATTAAGTCCTAAATTTTAAGCGTCAGCTATGATACCTAAATGTAACAACCCCACTAGGTTTTACTAGAATAGGATAATTTTTTTAAAAATAATTACAAAAATTCAAGTAAGAGATTTCATAAATTTGAAACCTAAAAGAGCTATATTTAATTAAATACATTAATTTTAATTAACCATACAAAAATATATATCTAATCTATTTAGCTAATGATCATAATTATATTACCAATATTAAGAACTGGTAAAATGTTGATTACAGAAATAAAGACTGCATTAATTCATAAAATATTTTTACAAATTTAACAACTAATACAATATTACAACCAATATATGTATGGTACATATGAATAAAAAGAATAGTTTTAACAATAAAAATGTCTTAATAATAATATACAATTATACAAAGCTCCATTGAACATGTGAGTTTCAATGAACTCATAGTATCTATAAGTAATCTCAAGTGTAGTCTCTAGTCTAGTATTCATGAAGGAAATAAGAACATTATCTGAGTGTTTTTTCATACCAATCATGGATATCTGATCCCTCACAAAATCTTCCAACTAAGGAATGTCCTTCCCTTCATCAATGGGTAGATAATGATAGTGTAGGAATCTAGAGTGATAGACTAGAACCTATGTGCTATAAGATAATTAATACATGATGTGTACCATAAATAAATTTGTTCTTACATGATATCATACAAATATGTAAATGAAATCAAATAGAAGAAATGATAATTTTTAACTATAAACATTAATTTGGCCAAAGTTATAATATATGGTTATTGATCTCATGGATCAATCAATTTCATACACACCACTCAATTGACCTTATCTTTGCATTAGTGGTACTAATTAAATGAGTGAAATTCATCACACTAAATATTTAGAGTCATTAATGTGAGATTTGGTCTATATATATAAAATATAAAAATTAACTAAATATTTAGAGTCATTAATGTGAGATTTGGTCTATATATATAAAATATAAAAATTCACTAATTCATACAAAATATTCCCTATAAATAGATAAATATATACTAACCAAGGATTCTTGAACCATAAATGTTGCAACTCCAGCATATGAAAAGATGAGATTTATTCTCCTAATAAAATTAATTCATAAAATTATCATTATGAAACTTAAACAGTGCATGATATGTGTAGTGCATACACTGAATAGTTATTAATAACATTAAGCTGGTACAATTAACAGTCCCTAAAAAATGGGAGAAAATTTAACAAGGTGGCCTAATCATTTCCATAAATATGGTATACATAAGTAATAAGTACATTTTTTATGTTTTCAAAAATTTTAACAACACTGTATCAAACAAATTACCTTGTTATCATCAATCATCGATGTAAATGCTCACAACTAGCCATGAAGTTCACACCTAATTAGAATTTGAAATGAATGTATAAATTCTAAGAAAATAAGTTTAGTGTTATAGGCACAGTGTTCTGAGGTAGCCTCTATATTTAGATAAAACTTCTCCAGCAATATATATTTATGATCTCTAATATCTACTTTAAGGGATACCCCAAAACTACTTGCATCATTGTTTGTATCACAAATTAAGTTCCTTAAAGTATAAGGGCTATCTTCAATGGCCAAAATAGAAAAATCCTCCCACTTGAATGAGTGATTCTATGGAGATTGACATTTGATAACATTATAGTACACATTTTTAGTTGCCTATTTATCTATAATAGAACAACAATCCAATCACTTTTGTTTGAAAATATTACTCATTGCATGGATTATATCTACCAAATTGAAAAAATATTCACCTTCATCCCCATTATCATTTGTGGATTATCCATTTTGGGTCCTCATTCTCTCCAAGGCATTATAAGTTATAATTTAGACCCATGAAATTTATGATAATAACTAACATAACTTTTAAAATAATGGGTTGTACAAATATTATATCAAGGCCTTTTCTCATCTAAATCCCTCCAAATAAAGAACGCTATCATCTCTAGGATTAAAGTCAATGTTCAAAATTGATGATAAAAACAAGTTGCATAAGCATAATTAAACAACCAATATTTGAAATTGAGCATCTAAGTTAAGATTCTAGAAGGATTATAAAGACACGTGTCCATAGACAAATGAGTTGTTATTTATTTTGATAAATTTATGGTAGGGTTCATTTTAGTGGGACATATAATTTTTTTTTGGAGGTCCCAAGGAGAACCATATTCATAATGATGGTGAATTAGTTTAGAAGGCATATCATTACATAAGGAAATCATGTAATGCCATG
Organism: Torreya grandis; assembly: GCA_037957365.1. NCBI lineage: Eukaryota > Viridiplantae > Streptophyta > Pinopsida > Cupressales > Taxaceae > Torreya > Torreya grandis. The sequence goes on along the minus strand of JARHVA010000454.1, from coordinate 259,104 downwards.
CGATGAATCACTCAAGGCTGACCAATTTTTTTTTAGCCTTAAAAATAAACAATGACATGGCATAGGCAAACATTGTCATACCATAGGAAAATTCAAACATCAACATAATATAGATAAATGATGGTGTCATGTAGGTGAACATCTTTGTTATTAAGGTGAGTGATGGTAGAGGATAGATAAACATTGGCATGATGTGGGTAGACATTGGCAATATGTAGGCAAATATTAGTGATATGTCAATGGATGATAAATGTCACATCATGGCGCTAGTGCTCATTCATTTCATGCATTAGTATTTGTTTGCATGGTGTTGGCACTCAACCATATCATGCTAGTGAATACCAACATGGTATGCGTGGCCATCAACATTATGCATATAAATATTAGTGTTATGTGCTCACGATGTGGATCCATGAATATTAAAAGTTAAGGGAAGAGTATTTATATTGTATCTCATTAATGAGAAAGTGTTTGGGTATGCATGTGGGATTATTATTTACCATATTTATGTGTGGGATTATATGCTAACCAATTGAGAGTAAAGTAAAAACTAGTATCTACCCATAGAATGTAGTTTTCCACCTATTCAATGTCAACATCCACCTATAGACTTCCAGAAAGTGGACACTAGTAGACAATCAGTGTTCTCCCACACATATTCTATCAGTGTTTACTTGCAGGTTGCTTGCTAGTGTCTGCTCGCATACTATTATCATCCATTTATAGGTAGCCTACCGGTGTCCAACCATAGCCTACTAGAAACTATAAACAATACTAATAAATTATATTGTAAAAAAATTGTTTCATACCTCACTAAAAACTATTTATTCTTGAAGCCCTCCTAGGACCTAAAATACAAACCACCAAAACACTTCTTAAAGTTACCCAGTGGTATATGGAAAATTTCTCAAGATTGGCTTTCAAGGTACCAATGAATTACATTTATATGAGTAAATTTATATTCAAATTTAGATGAACTTATCTTCAAAATTAAATTTTATCAAAAAAATTTAGATGATCTCGCCTTGTTGGCCACTCCACAAAAATTGCCAAATGCCGATGTCAAAAAATAGAATATTTGTAGATTATTGAAGATTCACCACTAAAAAAAACATGTTTGATGGACATGCAAGGCCAAACTATAAAAGTAGTTTGAATCTAATGAATGTAGAGGTTTTGAAAATATTTCATGTGAAGAGACATTTACATGTAAAAGGTCTTTTTCTCTCCATTTTTCTATTGCAAGTTGGATAGTTTTTCATATGAAAAGCTTTTGCAGGTAGAGGCTCTTAAGGTCATCATTTTTTTCATCTAATAATTCAAGGTGCTCAAAGATTGTTTATCTTATGGATATACATTTTTAATATTTATCTATCTTGTGATTAAACTTAAGAAGTATCAGATGGTAAAGCATATTTTAAATTACACAGATGGCACATCCCTAATTCCTTTACATGAACCAAATTTATGATTATATAGAGAAAATTATTTTATCTTAAAAAAATCTATTTATATAAATTATCCTATCTTGACTGGAACAAAAACTCTAATTTTTTATAAGGAAACTTCATTATTATGATCTTATCTTGATAAATACAGAGAATTATAAAGTTTGAATTATTGCATAGGCTTCCATTTCTATTGTTTAAGAGATGAAATTATCAAAGTTTATATAATGGTTGTATCAATATTATAATATAACATGATCAATCATATGTGTTTGAGAGGGTGATAAATATAAAACATATAACACTTAATAATTTTCTTGGTGAGAGGATCTAATGGTAAAAGTGTTACATTTTTTTGATATAGGAGGCAGGGATATTCCAGATTGCAAAGATACTTTTGGGTGTGATGTTAATTATTTTTACCTTCATTGTGACCTATATATACTCCATTTATGAGTGAATAAAATTTATCAAATCATTTACAACATTTATTTAATTTGTACATTCAACATTTCTTCATTTCTTATGTAATAGTAAAATTAATGATTGATTTCATAAATGTTAGTTTCCATGGAGTGTTGGGAAATTCATATAGTTTTTTATCCTCAACTTTATGAATCTCTATTAGGACCATCAGTTACATATTGTATTTTACATATTTATCTTTTTAGAAGAGGAAAGTGCATCCCTCTAGAGCTGAATCTTTTAGCATGCATAGCCACATGAGCACTGGTAGAGTCATACAACTCAAACATGTTGTATGGAGGAAAATGAAGAATACAAAAACCATCAATAAATGCATGTTCACCATAAAAACTTAGCATGTCAATGAACAATTCAAATTATTATAAATAATGAATACTTAGTTTTATGATTGTCTTCCACTCAGCTAGACAAACAATTATCATATGTATATATGTCAAAACAATCAACTGTTATATATATTGGTATAAAATTTATTTATATCTCTACACCATTATAAATTTTGAAGAATTGTAAGATAATAAATATGTATTATGGTTATACTTCTTATAATGAATCATTCCAATCAGTGCTTTTCCTAGACTTAATTATTTTAATTTTTGGGTAAAGATTCTTTGTTTACAAATTTTACACATTTTTAAAACAATGCACTACTAATTCTTTTAAGTATATTGTAGAACTAACAAATTAACATTTTTTAAAAGATAAATTCAATCAAAAATAAAATCATAGATAAGTTATACTTTGAGTATCTAAAAAACATATTTGAATAGTTTTGCATTATTCAAACTAATGTATATGTTCATGGTAAGGGTGATAGAGAGTAGAGATTTAACCTCTAGTTATACCCTTGTACAAATTCATTATAAGTTATTTGAAAATTATTTGGCTATCCATATATGGGTATGGGTATAGATTTTTACATATCAATTTATTTTTTTCCACACCTAATCTTTGCAATAACATAATATACTTTCCCTCTTTTACTCATCCCTTCTTTGTGCATTACAAAATTTTCCACCAAGATTGTCAACAACATTTTTTCAACTCACCAACAACTTAGCCTACAAAATACCCTAGGTAAACTCAATGCAGTTTACATTAAATTTTTTTTAATTGAAAAAATAGAGGTATGTGGTATTCAATATGTAGACCTTATTTTATAATGCCATGAGTGATTAATTGGAATTGATGATATGATTATGGGGCCTTAGCATGAAAATGGGACTTGCCATCAAATAGAGTTAATAATAAAAACAAAAAGGAGACGTGGTATGTAATTATGTTATTTTTAAAAGTATATGTAAGATAAATTTTGATTTTATGCTTATACCATGCTATGTACCCATGTAATGGTGCAACTACGATTTATTTTAACTGAATTTTTGTTTTTAATATATTTTTTTAGAAATATGCATTATTGAGATTTTATCTTTTTTCATGGCTTCTTAAGATCTATTTAACTTATAGGGATAGGGAAATACCAATATTATGATGACTTCACTTTGTTCATAGGAAAATGATACCTAAATAAAGTTTATTATTGTTATTCTTGAATTCAAGTCATTAAGAAGTAGAGGTAATATACTAGTACCACGTGCAAGTTTTGGATTTTGCAATGTTATCATATGAGCTTCTAAATTATGAATGTAATATGAGTCAAAGCATAATAATGTGTCCCACATTTTACCGTAAATAGGTTACATACATCTATAACATATTCTCAAAATATATTTATTTTAGGTCATTGATATTAATAAAAAATGTGTTGTAGATTACACATACAAAAATGTAGTGCCTATACATTTTTCCATTTAAAAAAAAAAAAAAAAAAAACTATTTTTTAGGATTTATTTTTAAAATAACTTTTAAAAATAATTTTGACTACCTTTAATTAAATATTAAAAAAAAATCATTACATATTTATTAGTCCAACTAACATTGATTTTTTTAAATGTCTCCAACTAATATGTCCATCTATATTATCTACACACACACACACACACACACACACACACACACACACACACACACACACACACACACACACACACACACACACACACACACACACACACACACACACACAACTTAAAAAAATTTAACGTATTGTCTTGAATCTTAATAAGAGTTATTTATGGTTGAACTTGAGGCTATTAGTACATAGTCATGCTAATGTATGTTTTTCTCTTAAATTAATTTTGTGTTTCACACATGCTTTGCACTTTGTACATTATATACACCTCAAAAACATATCACAATACATATAAAACTTATTTTTATGTTTATGCAATTGAAAAACACTACTAGGTATATAGTAGATTCATCAACCTTCACACAACACTTTCAACATACCACAGATGATTGAAAGCTTGTTATTTCTTTGGGCCATGTCATGTTGTACTTATTGAGCTTGTTCCACATTAGAACACTTGTCAACATAATAAATGATTAGGAATCTAACCATCAAATATTACAATTACAAGAAGGTAAATTTTCAATCATTAGAATATATGAACACATTTGTAACCATATCTCTTTTGTAACTTGTTTATTTTAATTGTATATTTGAAGGCATTCTCCACTATGGGGTAAAATGTTTTATATGCTTGGAATATATATCATCAAATGGCCATAATTTTATTACTCATTCCACTCAGTTAAGAAGTGTTTCCTACTTTTTATCATGGCAATCTTCACTGTCATATTTACTATACCTTGTTAAAATATGTATTATACACTATTCTTTTACATTAAAGAAAATTATCATTCTTTTGCCTAGTTTTACATTATAATTTATAGTGGTTAAGTATTATAATTTATTATTTTGCATTTTATATAACACATTTTGATATCTAACTAATAATGATGTCTTACAATTCATCATTTTAGATCCCATGATTTTTTTCATTGGTGCCATATGAAATATTTTATATACATGTAAACACATGAAAACAAAAAGACATAGGAAGAATTATATTAAGTTGTGTTTAAGACTATCTATAAGAATGTAATATTAGGATAAATATCAATGACCCCATTAATAAATTATTTGAGGTATCTCCAAACATAAAAAACTCATTCAACATGCCCTTGAGGACAAATGAACCAATTTAATTAGATAATTCAACTAACTTATGATGCATATTGGTCCAATAACATCTTTTCCTATGAACCCATCATTTCAACATCAAAACCCTTTCAAATTTCAAGTTAGTCTTCATATTTTTTATTAGTAGTTAAAATAAACACATAATTAGATAATTGCATACCTTCCTCTTGGTCAAAAAATTCACTGACTTGAAGAAGATCACCTTCATAGATTATAAGATGTCTATTTTAGTTTCTCACTAGTGGTCAATTTAGATTATATATTGAGAAATAATTTGAGCTGATTGAAACTTAGAATTAATTTGTATTGCTATACAAAAGGGATATTACCTTATAAATCACTACAAGGATGTGTACATGAAGTAACAATAGTTTCACTGATGTAAAGACTAATCAATTTAAAACCACATAAATTAGTTCTATGAGTACATTTTACATTTGAGTGAGGACACAACATGGAAACATAAGGTGGTGACATACATAGGTTAATTATCACATTATGTATATACCAAGATGAAATAATTGTCCTATAATATATTGATGAAATAATGCTGAAATGCTACCTAGTTCAAGGGTAAGTTTAAGATGAAGCATAGATTTTAATCCTTATCAAATGTCACATTCAAAATAAATATATTGCCTAATTCACTATTTATTATTCCTACACAAAATTAGAACATCTCATGAAAAAATTATCAATAAAAATAAACTATGAAAAATTAGAGGGCTATAATGCCTTTAGCAACACATAAAAGCAGGAATAACCAAAATGACAAGTTACACCATAAAGACATACAACCTCACATAATGATTTTTAATGACTGACAAAATAATATTTGATTTGGTTGTGTAATCTACATCAAGTATGACAAAATTAAAAGACATCAATCCATATGCAAATTATCTAATAACGAACATCACTCCCATTGATACCTCTTAAAAATATAAACATCTCTTCCAAATGAAAGCCTTAGTAAATGGTCAAAAATACATGTCATCACTAAGAGTGGTATCTAAATGATCATCTTTAAAAAATATGTAGTTCAACACCTAGGTATTTATACTAAGCACATTCTAGATCATAATTTATAGGATGACTCTATTTATGTTTGACCTATTAATGAACTTTGAATTATGTATTCAAATTTATGGAGAACATTAAAACATGTGATAAATTTCACCACTATAGGTTTTTTACATCTTACTTAGAAGATCATATTTATTTGATCATAATGGTGCATTTCAAGTTAAGCCATTACACTGAATTAATGATGATAAGCATTTTATCTTACACATTTTAGAGTCATGTAAAATGACCAAATCATTTTAATCTTTACAAAATAATTTTTTAGTTTGATTTATATTTCACAAAATTATAGATTAGTCATGGTTTATCACAAGATAAAAATGTGCCCAAGAATTGAGTACTAGAAAAGCATAATTTCAAGTAATCATTGTAGTTCCAAGTTACTACAACAAAATTAATAAGTATACAAAGATTAAAAATTACCTCCAACAAAATTAATGAGGTAAACTATAACATTTATTGGGTTTTTTGATCTAATTTTACAAACACTTTATTGTACTTTAGGTATGTTTATCGAATGATGAAGTTTGACACCAAATCTAAGAGATTTTTGAAAATGAAAATATCAAAACAAGTTCTTCCCATTATGGTAGCCTTATAGTCCTTAGACTAAGGAAAAATGTTTTATGCTGCTTGTGCATGGAATGTTTCATGCTAGTCAATAAATTAGTCTAGAATCAATATCCACTATCACATATTTATAACTTCATTGACCAACTCCAACATTAATAATACATCATCAAGATTGACCTAAAGCTAGGTTACTATCAAGTACAAGTCCATCATAAAGACATTTGGAAATACATGTTTAGAATAAAAGAGTGATTGCACAAATGGATGATTTTTTCTCTTTTGGATTATCCAATATATCAAATAAATTAACACACCTAATGAAACAAAAAATCATTCCATTCACAATCTAATTGGTCATCATCTACTTTCAAAACATCATTGTCTTCCATAATACTTAGGAGGAACACATGGATCATGCTTCATGTGTTGTAACAACCCAATTAGGGTTTAATAGAATAGGGTAATTTAAATGAAAATTAATTATACAAATTCAACAAATAGATTTCATCACAATGAAACCTATAAGAGCGAACTTTAATTAAATACATTAGTTTTAATTAACCATAAAAAGGTATATATATATAATTTACTTAGATAATGATCATAATCATATTATCAATATCAAGAACATGTACAATATTTATTAGAGAAATAAAGATTGCATTAATTCATAAATTATTATTAAAAATTACACCATGACTAATACAATATTATAACCAACTATTGTATGGTACATATGAATTAAAAGTATAATTTGAATAATATAAATCTCTTAATAATAATATATAATGTTACAAAGCTCCATGGAGCATGTGAGTTTCAATGAACTCATAATATCCATAAGTGATTTTGAGTGTAGTCTCTAATTTTTAGTGTTACTAAGGAGAGGGAGAGTATCATATGAGTTTTTTCACACAAACCTTAGACCATTGATCCCTTGCATAGTCTCCCAATTAGGGAATGAGCCTTCCTTCATGGATGGGTAGATAATGATGGTGCAATAATCTAGAGTTATAAATTAGAACATGTGTGCTGTAATATAACTAATAAATGATGTATAAAATAAATAAATTTTTTATAACATGATATCATACAAAAATTTAAACTAAATCAAATAGATAAAATGATAATGTTTAACTATAAACATTACTTTGGTCAAACTTTTTATATAATTGTTGATCTCATAGATCAACAAATATTAAACACATCAATCAATTAGATTACACCTTATCTATGAATTAATGTCAATAATTAAATGATTTTAATCCATCACACTACTTATTTATGGTCATTAATGTGATATTTAGTCTGTATATAACTTATAAAAAACAAACAGATTCATATTAAATATTCCTTATAAGTAGATAAATATATGCTAACTAAAGAAATATCAAATACATTTATTTAGTAAATCAAATTCAATGTAATTAATCTTAGACATCTAATTTATTACTACAATAATAAACAAATTTAGAAAATAATTCTCAATAAAATCATACCATCTAAGGAAGAAATATTTCTAGACATCAAATTACAGAATATTAACATGTAACTTAAAATGTTGTTTCATATTTATAAATAACATTAATTTTAACAACTTATTAATTTAAGACTAATTTTTAAATCACACAACCTATTTGATCCATCACTTGGGTCAGAAAAATACCTTAGTTAATAAGTAATTTTCCTTAGGGTTTAAAATCAACACAACAAAATATACAAAATTATCCCCATTATAATTTGTCATTTATATTTTGCATAAAACACAATAAGGTTTCATCTCATACTATTATTTAACTAGTTTAAAATACATTATTGCACCTAAATTTATTTTTCACAACCAAAATGTTGGTTTTAATGGGTTATATGTCTGATTTTTTAGATGGCCAAGCCATTTGTAGTACAAAACATATGCCCTAGTTTCTATCTTTTCCAAATAATAATAAAAAACAAAACTCTTAACCATTTTTTATTAATTTATCTCATACAAAGGTAATATGAATGAAAATCAATAGGCCAACATTATGTGTGATACATGAATTGACGAACTTGTATATTGTTTCCTACAAATCCTCCTCGAACCCTTTGTTTTTTTCTTTTTTCTTTTTCCTTCTCCTTCCTACTTCTCTTCCATGTCCCAAATGTTATTTTTATCTCTTGATTATATTTTTTTTCATGCTAAAAAACTATGTAAGTTATCCCATTGACTGAAAGTGAACTCGATGTAGAGATTCCATGCAACTCAAACAACATTGTTTGTTTTGCATGATTCTTGTTTAACCAAGTCAAAGCTCAAATTAAAACACTTATCTCAAACTTTATATAATTAATATATAAAATAATCCCTTCAAACTTTATGCATGCATATTGAGTTAAAAAAATCACTTTCAACATTATGATTATTAACAAAGTAATTGAATTTCACTAAAGTTCATATGCATGATAAAAATGACATCACCAAATCTTCTAAACACTATAATCATTAACAAGGAAATTGACCCTTTTTAATATCAACTTAATAAAATTCAATCAAATATTATAGCATTAATCAAACATAATGAATTCCTAATAATAATCAATAATATAACTATTATTTGATAATAACAATGTTTTTGATGAATTATAATGACATTAACTAAACACAATTATTACACCTAGTTACATCATATCCATGCCTTATTACTTAGTCAATATAATACTCATTTAACACATAATGAAACTAAATTACTTATTAATGTACTAAGGCATTTATAAATTCAAATAATATCACACATATATATCTATCCATAGATAAGTGAAAAATGTACTACAAACATTTATGGATTCTAACTAGGTTATAACAACATCATCATGCGAGATAACCTAAGTATGAAAATCATAAGTGTAACACACAACCAGATCAACATGAGCACCAAGTAGTAATCAAGATTATAGATAAAATCATACTATCAATAATTCAAATGTGGATAACATGTAAGCAATCAAAGACATACTAAAATTTATCTAAATAAACACTGATCAAATCATATTAAATTATCATGGTGTGTGAGGGTTTATAGTTTTTCCATCTATCATCCTCAAATGCCTCCTTCTATACCATCATTTTTTATGATGCCCTCCCTCCATCACACTCTGAAGGATGGATCTATCTTACATCCACCTCACAATAATTAAGGTAGCTAGACCAAAATAAAATAAAATTCATTATATACTACTATAATAACTTAAATAATTTTGATAATCATGTACATAATATGGAAGTATAATTAACTCCATAGTTAACAATCATGTAAATTAAACAACAAACAATAATCTATAAATCAAAATATGATATCTAGATTAATCAAAATAATATTTAGCTAGATAATAACCATAAAATTCCATAAATCAATAGGTTATTATGTCTATAGAGAAATAAATATGTGACATTCTTCCCCCTTAAAGTTGGTCATCCTCTTGATGACACATATTCAAACATAAGTTCTAAAATAAACATTATTCATTAGAAAATAAATATTATCCAACAACATATCAAGTAAATAAATATTTAAACAAATTATAAAACTCATCATAATCCTCTAAATTGATACTATCTTCAAAATATTTGTCGCACTAGACCTTGCATTATAACACTTGTCCATTATACAAAACTGAATCTACAAGTGTAAATTATTCTTATTAGTTCTATTGTGACCACCTTGGTATCTAAAAATTACAAAGCATTTCAATACAACACATGTAAAGGATCAATAAAATACTTTGTAAGATAGGACACATGGAAAACATAATGAAAAAGAGATAGAGCTATTGGAAATACAAGCTTATATGTTACAATATTGATCACTTCCAAAACCTCAAAGGGTCCTACATATCTAGGTTAGTGTTTAACTAACTTCTAGAAATTAATTGAACATTTTTGAGGTTTATCCCATAGAAAGACTTTATCACTCACAAAAAAGTGCCTTGTTTTTCTCTTTAGATCAACATAACATTTATATCTATCATTGGCCTTGGCTAATCTCTACCTAATTATTATAACTTGGTCTTCCATTTCCACAAGCATCTTAGGTCCAAATACTACTCTTCTTATAATATGTCCTAGTGGATTGGTGTTCTACACCTCCTTCCATATAATGCCTCAAATGGAGCTACTTTTTATATTATTTGGTATGAGTTATTTTAAGAAAATTTAACTAATGGAAGGTACTCCTACCATTTGTATTTTTAATCCATGAAATACATTTGAAAAAAATATTCTCAAACATTGTTAACACTCTCTATCTATCTATCTATTTCTAGATGATACGCAATGGTAAAATTTAACTATGTACTAAGAGCTGAATTCAAATTCAACCAAAATCTAGAAATTATTCTCAAATATTGATCATAAATGATCTTTCCCATAAATCCATAAAATCATTACACTTATTTTTAAAATATCTTTGCAAGCATAGGTGGATCATCTATCAAGTTGCCTAGTATGAAGTGAGCTACCTTGGTTAGTTTGTCAACTACAACTAAGATCATATCATGATGGTTTCTTGATAATGAAAAACATTGGAATAATTTCATGCTAATAACTTGCGACTTTCATTCTAGTATATCATGTGGAAATAAAAATCATTCAAGATACATTTTTTTAGCTTTCACATCCTAACATTCCAAACAATGAGACATAAAATCCATTGCATCCTTCTTGACACCTTTATAGAAATAGAGAGATTTTAGCTTACCCATGAGCTCAGTTACACTAGGTTATCTTGAAAATGGAGTATTGTACAGTTTTTTTAGCATGGTATTTCTTATATTTTCTCTATCAAGACATACATCCTATCATTGTAACTCATAGACCATCCTTCTCTAATTTGAATGTTTTATACTTGGGATTTTGAGCATTCTCTGAGAATTTTTATTTAACATGATCATAAAATTTATCTCTTTGTGAGAATTCTATTACCTAATCATGAAAATTACTCTTATTTGTTGTTAAGGCTATTATGTACCTTCTATGACTTAGCACATAATTAACTTTTATCTCCTTGAATTTGATATAGTTAATATCAAAATAATAATCAAATAAGAATTATAACCAATGTTTTTGATGTGTATTTAGGTTTGGGTGGGTGAATATGTACTTGAGTCCAAAATTGCTAGTCTTGAGCTCAAATGGGTTCCATAATAAATAATGCCTCCAAACTTATAAGGCATGCACTATTGTAAAAAATTCTATATCATGAGGGGCATAATTCACCTCATAAGGATTCTATTTTATGGACTCATATGTGACAACTGTATCATCCTACATAAGAACTCCTCAAAGTCCATCCCTAGATGCTGAAGTAAGCCACTAGGATCAGTAAATCTTAACACAGGTGCCAAAGTAAGCCTCTTTTTAATTTAATAAAAGGATTTATCACACTTGTATGACCAAATAAAACTCTAATTATTCTATTGAAGAGATGTAATTTAATTATCTATTTTTTAGAAATTTTGAATAAATTAATTATAATAACCTACTAATCTCATAAAACTCCATACCTCATGCACATTCTTAGGAATTTACCATTCCATTATGGCTCTTATCTTCATCAGATCTACTAAAATTAGATTTGAAGAAATAATATGTTCTAAATATTTCACTTTCTTTTAGAAAAAATGAACTCTTGGACAACATGTCATACAATTAATACTTCGATAAATGTTGCAAAACTAGTTCTAAATGTTAAGATGTTTTTTTGCATCCTTAGAATATATGAGTATGTCATCTAGAAAAACCAACACAAAGTGGTCTATATATTTCTTGAATACACTAATCATGAGATTCATAAATGTTTTCAGAGTATTTGTTAATTTGAAAGGCAATAGTATGAACTTATAGTGCCTATACCAAGTTTTAAAAGTTGTTTTTGAAATATCTTCATCTTGAATTCTTAGTGAATGATACCTTGATCTAAGATACATAAAAATTATGGTTTCTCTTCATATATGATCAAAGAGATTATCAATGCAAGGTAGCATACATTTATTCTAAATTATGGCTTTGTTCAACATCCTATAATCAATATACAGGTGAAGAATACCATCCTTATTCTTGATGAATAGTAATGGTTCAACCCATGGTGACACACTTGGTTGAATCAAACCTTTTGATAATAACTCATATATTTGATTTTTTAAATAAATCAATTCTATAATTGGCATCCTATATGGTGCATTGGATTATAGTTCAAATCTAGATATGATGTCAATCAGGAAATAAAACTCACGTTTAGGTGGTAATATAGGCAATTCTTTTAAAAACACATCATGAAAGATCCCAAGAAAAGGATAATCTTGATGGATGGTTCCTTAGATTCCTCCTTCTCATTTAGTTTAACACTAGATTATTGGCATCCATTTCTTTGAGCCTTCTTGAGTTGAATTGTAGAAATTTTCCTATGATTTAACTCTTTTTTCTCACCCTAAAGCTATGTCTCATTTATAAAATCATCTTGACACTTAACCTTCTTTAGATAGAATTAAACCTTATCTTTAAATATGCAATCCAATTGACTCTTAGGATCACATCATATGGCCCTAACAGTGAATGATACATATCCACTATTATAATGAATTTGAGTAACTCAATCTTAGTTTCTACTAGACACTTGTCAAATTTGATATTTGACTCATTCTCTTACTATATTTACCATGAATTTTACATAACTCCAGGTTTTATAGAAAATTGATTAAGCATTTTAGGATTAATAAGACATTTTATATCCCTAGTGTCATTCAAACTAGAAACTGAAAGATCAAATGAAATACCTAATAGTTCAATGGGTGAATCTTGGAATTCAACTTGATATTTTCCAATAGATGCATGAATCCACTTCTAAAAATTTCCCTATTGAGAAGCATAACCTTTTTTATTTCCATGTAACTTATGTTGAGTGCCCTCTCAAGCATAATGGCTACCTCCATAGATGAAGCAACCTCTAGGTGGCCCATTCCTTTTAGACTATTGATTTCCATTGAAATCTCCCTTGAAACCATTCCTAGGTCTCCTCTTTCCTGAGGTATTGTTGAACTTAGCATTATAGTTATTGAACTAGCCTTTAGAGTTTTCACTCCTCTACTTCTAGTTCTTCTTTTTGAAAGTTGATTTTAAACTTCTAAACTTTTTTTTGAACTTATCTCTTACTTGAGCAAGATATTTCAATTTCTGGTTCTGCTTGACTGCCTTCTAAAAGACCAAATACATGATAGATGACCCATGCACATCCACCTCACATCTAATTTAGTGTCTAAATCCCATAGTACATTTTCTAATTTTGGACCTTTCATTTTCTTGATATAGAGGTACATACTTTAGGAGCTTGGTTAATTTATCCTAGTATTTATTCATAAAAAGGTATCCTTTCTTAAGGTTCTTAAAATTTATTAGCTTTTGATTGAGAAATGTACTTGTGGAGGCCATCATAGACGAAACAATGTCATGAGTTGATCCCAAGTGGTAATGGTAGATTCAAGGTTCATCTCAAGCTTTTTATTTTTCCACCAAGTTGTTTCTTCAATAACAAGTTGATAAGATCCCCAAACTAATTTGGTGACTTTATATTAATTTTGAATCTTCAAATATTTATCCACCTATATCATCCATATTTCATCTCCAAATCCCAAAATTGTTCCATTGAACTTAGGTGGATTTACATTTTTCATATCCCGTGCCAACTCTATAGCTACTCGATCTCTCACATCTTATAACACCTCCTCATGGTACTATTATCGAGGATTTTCCTGCTTAGTATAATTTTATTTAATTTCTTCCTAAATATTCTCTATATGCCCATACACTTGCTATTCTAGGTCCATGATTTGATCTTATTTTTGTGCATGGCTATGAGGATTTGATCGAACTTCATAGCTTGCTCAGTGGTGAATTGATTTGGATCCACTGGAGTATTGGTGTTTGAGGTAACCTCAGATCTAGGCATAACATACACCATTCTTCTTCTAGGTTAACAAGAGAGTATGTTTGCATTAGTGAACACATTATGTCCTAGAATTTGAGCCTCACCTCCAATACCACAATGTAACAATCCCACTAGGTTTTACTAGAATACGATAATTAAAAAAGTAATAAAAATTACACAAATTCAACTAATATGTTAATGCCTAAATTTTATTAAACAATTTGGGCCCTTCCTCTCAAAAAGTGAGTATCTAAATGTCTAGTTATTATTCTTCAAAAAAATTCTGTAAGAAGTGCCCACCCAAGTCATAAAATTTTTTCTTCTGCAACCAAGTTGTGAAAACCCAATGAAACTTGGTTTCAACTACCATTTAACATTTTCATGTTTGTGTTTAATGCAATATTTATAGTTTATGTGATAAATATCAAATCAAGAAGATAAAAGATGTGAATAAGTATTAAAAGTGTTAAGTCTAAATATCTCCCATTGTAAAATGAATAAGGTATTAGAACACCAAGGGGGAAATGTAATGTTGATTATAATTACAATTTTACAACTTGAAAATTGGATTTTAAATCCCATTATTCAAATTCAAAGTCCAAAATCAAAGGGGTCCACATGAAGGTCAATGAAGATTTCAAATGGATGATACAATGCCATAATGCAAATTTAATTTGCAAGCTTAAAAATTGCAAGTGAGTCTCCCAACCCCATGATACACATGACAAAAGGGAATGCCCAGGGAACACCATACCATGCAAATGATCAAAGTTCCATATAAAAATTCAATGAGTCAATGCAAATTTTCAAAGGGGAGTGACAAAATGTTTAAATCCAAATACAACTTTACATTTTACAATTTGTAAATTACAAATAAGGCTCTAAATTCCATGGTGGATATTTCAATGGAGATAACAATGTCACATTGTAACCTATCTTTGTAAATTGCAAAGTATGATAAAATATTCATTTCCCATTATAAAAGGTTCAAATCTGTGATGGTATTGTATGTCCAATTGGAGGACTGTGGGGATTTCAGATGGGAAAAATAAAGTGTAACATAAGTTTTTAAATCCCAAGCCAATGTTTTAAGCCCACATGGACGTCCATTAAAAGAGACATGATGGAAATATTTGATAGAGAAATAAATTTGAAATGCATGTTTTAAATTGAAAATTGCATTTTGAAAATTAAAATTCAAAATATGCAAGTCAATGAAGGAAAGGATAGTGAAAGTCTAACGCATAAGTACAAAGATAAAATGTAAAATGTAAACTTGTAATTTTCAAAGTGAAGGTAAGGTTTTGAATTTTGTGTTCAACCAATGGTGAAGTTCAAGGGAGATTTCAACATCTAGAACAAAATGGATATTCATAATGGGGATTAAATATCATATTACAACTTTTCATTTTTGTAATTTATAAATTGAATTTGATGTTTAGAAACCCATGGAATGCCAATGTAAAGTGTATGAAGGTTCAAAATCACATTGGAATTTAGTGAAGAGGCATGCATCTTCAGTAGGTTAAACAACGACTTGAAAGTAAAGGAAGGATATGGATGTTATTTTTTACTTAACTTGTGTAAATGTGTAGCATGCATTTGAGGGTTCAAAGCTAGGGATAACATTGATTTTCAAAGCTTTCAGATCATGTAACTTTAGAAAGTTTTAATAAATATTAAGTGCAAATTAATGATACTTTTTTAGATGTGAGATCTCCCATTGCATACTACTTTCCTAAAACTATTAATTTTAAATCCCCATAAGATTACATAGTCATCAAGTGTAAGAGAGGATGAATTTATAGATTTGATCATTGGAACAAATGATTCAAATGATTTTAATAGAGATATAATGTAGATGCTTACTGTCAAAGATAAGAGTGGGCATACCCTTCTATAACAATTATCTAAAATAATATAAAATAAATGACAAAACTATTACTAATTTTAGAGCAACCACCAAGATCATATTTTGATAGAGTGGATGGTGGTAAAAATTTTCACCAATTTAAATTTGAAGGAAATATAGACAATATGGGCAAACTCTTAGAAAAGAAAAAAAAGTCCTCTACATGTGCATGAAGAGGACAAAAAGATTTGCATTATGCTGCTTTGTGTGAAAATGTATATCAATTTCAAGTAAATGAAATGGTTTATCTAATGTTAAAAAAATGTCAAGACAATAAAACACTAAAATAAAAGTGTGATGAGAAAGGAAAAACAAATCCATATTATGGATTTCAAGGGACATGATTATCCTTGAGATCAATGGAAGTTCTATCATCAATGAGTACCTAAACATTATGAAAGGAAAATTGATCTCCCTTGATGATTTTATAGATCATAGAGGGTAAATCCCATTTCACATGGATGCTACAAAGGGAAAAATAAATCAAGTAAACATCCTCCTTTCCAAGTCAAAAAGATCCTTCTTAAAAGAGACTAAGCATAAAAACACACCTCATGGCCTTAGAGAATAATAAATTCCTTCTAAAAGAACATGAGTTTGGCATGGAAAGATGAGTTCTTGTCAAAAAAATAAGAAACTACCTTTTTGAGAAAGCATTAGAGTAGAGCTTGTAATTTGTGTGCAGAGCAGCAACTACTAGTTGAGTACAAACTTTGAAATGACATATTGGGGTATTGAGGTCAAATGTGAAAAACTAATTACTATCATCAATTATCCTCAAAGAGGAAGAATCCATATTACATATGCCACCTTAGGGTTTGATTCTTTAGGGGAGAAGAGTTTCATGTAATGTAATGTTAGTAATAGACCTGGTGTTTTCCTGTGTTCCTTGTTACCTATAAAAATAGAGGCATGTTCATTAAATATATAGTTTGAGTATGAATAATTCATGTTTACTATTTTATATCCTAGTAGTGTACACCCTACTTATTACTACATGCCTCCAAATAAGGAAAGACTTGATGATTCAGATACATCTAGTAAAGATTTAGATTGTGGTAGTGAGGATTTAAATAACATAAGTAGTGATGATGAATACAAGGAAGATTTAATTTTATGATATTAAGATGGCCTTTTTCGGGATACATAATATTGGCTTTAAAATTGAAGATAGAAATTATAGATAAGCCACATAAGAGTATGATATCTAGCTATAGTGAGGAGTTCTAAGGAAAAACATAGTTTAAATGTGCAACTTTAGATTATGCTAATAGAGTTCCAAAGGCCATAGAGATTATAAGTGGAACTAAAACTTTAAATTAAAAATTAAAAATTACAATTTGTAAATATGTAGTAGACTTCTGGAATCTTACCAACCTGTAAAAGTGTAACTGGTATTCAAAATCCTACCAAGGCCAAAAAGTGCAAAATTGCACCTAGGGTTCAAAATTCCATCAAGGCCAAAAAGTGTAAAAGTGAAAAAAAGGCCTAAAATCCCACTTAAATCAAAATAAATTAAAATATGCATGTATCACTATTAGGTTTGGTGGTAAAAGGTAAAAAAGGAAAATGTGAATGGGCAAAGGCAAGGACAAAGTTAGTGGCAAAAACATAAAAACTAAGATAAGTATTATATATCAATATTTGACTATTGTCAAAATAGCTCCATGGATGAAAAAAATTGTTGCAAGGGTTTTCAGGGAAAAATAGGCCATTCAAAGTATTTTTCAACTCAAATAGACACGAATCCCACACTATCTATATTACATGTGGAGTAGTTTGATGCCATCATTACAAAGCTAAACCTTTATTTGGATTGCACAAGGAGGAGGGCAGCCATCCATAATCTTCTAGTTAGGAAAATGATTAAACAAAGATAGAGCAAAATGGTTTCACATAAAGACAAAATAAATTTTGCTCTCAAAGAAATTTTTTTCCCTCAAGATCAAGTGCAACAAGCTTCTGGCCATGAAGATTAAATTTTATTATCAAAATTCATCATTATATGGATAACCACCTACCAGAATGATTTTCTTGTAGAAGATGAGCTTATATGCATGATCAAAGGCATCCTCCTATTGGAACATCTTGGAAGAATATTCTAGGTGAAAAATTTGTATAAGTAAAGAGGGATTGTCTTCTTTATAGTTGTAGGTTGGATTTTTAATTTTTGAATTTTTTTTGGGTGTGTTTTGTCTCTCTTACTAAGGTGATTTAATTTGTATAGTCATTAGCAAACTTTGAGAGCATTTTGTGAATGTCTCCCCTATTTTATAATAAATCTACCATGCTTTTAACCACTATTATGCATTTCTAAAAAATATGTACACTAATCTACTTTAAATGTAATTAAAACATATATAATTTCTATTGTATATTATCAATGAAATGCAATGATATATTATTCATACATTTATAATTAGGTATTTAGTTTTCTGTCTACTAATGGTAATCATTCTAGGCATGAATTTAGGTTATAAATTCCTTTCTGCATTGTGATTTAGGAATGTTGTGTTGATATTCCCTTAAGGATACATTAAATTTATGGATTTTATAGGATAAAGTGCTTGAATATTATCTTTAAGTGTATGATTTGGGGTTTTAAGTTTCATTTTAATGTTTGCATTGCATTGGCATCAATGAATGCAAATTCCTCATGGTTTTCTTATCTTGTCTTTCAATCTTTTATATTTTGAAATAGATGATATCATGGTTTTTGAATGAGTTGTGTATGTTGAAATCCACCACCATTATATTATATGTACCTAACTCATCTTACCTAGTATACCCCTACAATTAATACATGCTATTGAGTATCTTAAGTGTTATTTTCCTATAGATGCATGAATATTCCAAATTTAAAATGTGTCTGTAATTGAAATTTGAATCCAGACATTGTAATCTCCCATTTGGCATTTAGTTATCATAACTTTATCTATAAATTAATATTGTAATCACCTCTTATCTATCTTTAGTATCTTGGGTATGATTTAAGAGCATTTGCCCACTCTGTGTAACAATTCTTATCGAGTAGATTGAGTAAGTTTGGTTATGCTTTGATCATATTTATGTGTTCTAATAATTACCTAAATATTTAAATATATTATCCCTCCTTGTGATAAATATACTCTTTAGGTCTTCTCACCTTGGTTTAGGCAGATCCAGAAGTAGCAGGGAAATAACCATACCCTTTATCTGTGTCTTCTAGTCATTGTCTACATTTAGTCCATCCAAATGGTAAACCCTTTCTTGCCTATAATGACATAATTTATGTTTATCATATAAATTTTCCATCCTCTCAAGTATGCAAGGTTGAATCCTAGAGGTATAAAACTAGTAACCAACACTATATTGACACCTTTATCAGGGATGATCCTTGGAACTTACCTTAACATGGAATTCTCATCACTAGTTACAAGAAAGTATGATTTCAGATTGTATCACTTTCGGTTTGTGATATATTTTATTATAAATGTTTTTTTCTAATGGAAAATACAACATATTATCTAGTTTTTAAAATATCAATGCCCACTTTAACTCATTAAATTTGTATTGTTCTCTTGTTTGAAAAACTAAAAGGATTGAGATCCTCCTTTAAAAGTGACTAATCAAAGCAACTTGTCTCTAATTTAAGTGTTCATCATAAAGTAATTAAATCAATTTGGCCCATAAATCAATTAAATAAAAATCTTGCAACAAATGTCTAAAATCCTAAAAAAGATTAATTAACTTTCAAATCCTAATCAATTCCTAATTGGATTCATCCATGAGATATTAAATCAATTATCAAAAAGGAAAATTCAAGTATCAAATAACATCCTAGAAGCTGATCATTACCTTTGTGAGTTGTCCCAAATGGAAAATATCGTAAATCACAACTATTCCATGCTAATCATGACCATTTAGACACCTTTACACTCAACCAAGGTTAACTAAGCCAACCTAGGTTAGGATTTAACCCATTCCAACTTAATTTCAAAGCATATAAAAGTAAGCCTAGACCTCTTTATTTAACAACTATGTTGGTGCAAAGTTACCATATACAAATGATTTAAGAGACTGAACCAAAGTGGATTTATAATGTTATATTTGATCTATGAGTCAAATGCATAGTGTCATAATACCAATATTAAGCCAAACCACATCAAGTAAATTTAAACATGGTGTTAAGAGGAGATGGAGATATCCAAGCCCCATTGATGAAGACCTTTTGAACATAATCTAAGAAAGCCAATGAATACATCATTTGGATCATTTAAGGAAGGTAAGGAAGGTATGTTATCGTACATTTTAGTTGAGTTTTGTCATTTATTGTTTATTCACCATGCTCCTCCTATGATTTAGGAAAGAAAGTGTTATGCTTTATTAGTGTGATTTTTGTTAATTTGATTTCATTTTGAGACTAACACCTAATCTACCCTCCCCTCCATCATCAAATTCTTAGCATCATAAATGGCACACCTAGTGGGACCCAATGCATCACACATAGCAAGGAAATAATTATACAACTTTTGAATCTTTATTTGGATGCTTGAAGATATATAAAATTATTCTATGATCTTTTTCGAATAGATTTTATTTTTGTTAAATTCTTGGGTTTACATAATGACCATCGACAATCAGCTAAAACCACTGACTATTAGGCTCTAACTATCAATGATTCTACTAAACTACCAATGATTCTATGTAAACATTAGTGATTAGGTTATAGTGGAGGAACATACCTAAGGCTTGTATTTTTATTCCTTTTTAATCTCATTCATGGATTTCTAAGTTTCAAGATCATTTAAATCTCTCAAATAGATTTTACCTTATAATTTTTTATCAAATTTAACTTAAGAATTTCCCAACATAAAACATTTACTTTTTATGGTTTTGCCTTTGGCTTCATAGGTTTTTAGTGATAGTTTTTATCTATTGACACTAATTTTGCTCAACCAATGATGGTTCTTATAGACTAACTAGCACCGATCGTGCCCACCTACCAAGAAAATTAGGATGCAATTTTTAAATCTTAATTTGGATGCTTAAATATCTTGGGAATTTCATTTTTATCTTTATTTTGGTTAGATTTGGGATTATTGTTCTATCTCAATTTTTACATAGAGATCAATGACATTTGGGTATACTTGATGATGGTTTTGCTTGACCTAACCATATTTTTACACAACTGTGTTTGACTCTGTATGACCATAAATGGTTGGATTACATGGGGAAAATGAGTTTAAATCTTGCATTTTTATTTTTTCTCACTTTCATTTGAATTATTTCAAAATTTCAAAGACATATGAATCCCTTAAATAGGTTTTACCTTTTAGGTTTTCTTGATCTTTATGCTAACCAACACCTAACCTAATGTATTTATTTTTTATGGTTTTTTCTTTGGGTTCACATGTCTTCACGAATGATCTTTATCAATCAGTTATGATTTTGATTGACCATTGATGGTTATCTGTTGATTGATCAATGATAGTTTCCTAAAATTGTCGATGGTTATCTCTGACCATTGATGGTCATTGTGTGTAATAAAACATAAACATGAGAGCTCAAATTGAAACTTCTTTTTCTAACAACCAAAAGTGCTTCAAATTAGGGGGTTAGTCTCTTGTTTTTATAAGGTCAAGGGAGACATTAAACACAAACTTTCATGCTTAAATGGTTTCTAACATTTAAATTTGGTGTTTCAAATGAACTTGCTAAATCTTACACATTTGGACTTAAGTGCTTAAAAAAACATGGTTATGTTTTTTGCTTAGTCTATGTTTATGTAAGTTCCTTCAAATTGGTCATGAACATTAATCTAAATATTTCAATTGGTGCATAATAAAAAACTTTTTCAAGTCTGGATATGTCTCAAACTTTCTCACATAATCTTTTGGGGTGTTTAAAAATAACCAAGTTCATTTTTTATGCCTTAGATGCTTTTTCAAGTTTTTACAAGTTTCAATCAATTCCAATAGGATAAATTTCATAACATAATTTTTTTTTGGTGACTTAAAATGAAATTAACATAATTTAGTTTAATGATTTTGAACATGTTCATTTTCATGTAAATTATTTATTGATTATTTATTTCACAAAAAGGATATCACGTGTATGCTCTCTCCCCATCTCCCATAGATAAATCATGGGATCAAAAGTACATTTACATTAAATTTAGTTCCAAGTCCAAGGCATAAAAAGAATGTTACCTAAGCTCTCCCTAAACTCACATAGTATTGGGTGATCTAAAAGAAACCCTAAAGTCTTTCTACTTATTTTTTATTTTCATGCATATTACCTTATGAAAAGGATTTCATTAAATCTCACAAGTTATTTAGGGAAGCATGAACCCAGGGTTTCATCTCCTGAAAGTGTTTCAACCCCTCTCTATGGGGGTATACAAATTAATATCACCCCACTTGGATAATGGTTTGAGTAGTTAAACCATCTTTGTTAGTGGTAGGCTTAGCCTAGGACATATGATAAATTTAAACATCACACTATACTAAGCAAGTGACAGATATAATGATTGTAAAAAGAGAAAGGCCTTTTCAAAATAATCCAATTGATGTAAACTCAATTGGCATGCTGCTTCTCTTGTGTGCATATGTGAAAGTGTGTATATATGGGATCAATTTAGATGATCAAAATCTTTTAGGTTTTAGTCAACCCCACTTTACCGCACTTTGATATGATCTAGGATGATTATACTTAGTTGTATTTTGTCATTTATTCTATTATTACTTTGTGTTTTGAGACTAAAAAGTATATTTTTGTTTATACCCACATCAAAACAAGTTTGTTTATATCCCATTCTTTTGTTTTAGGAGGTGTTATGCTATCTATTTTACACCACACTTATGCTTTGTAACTTTTACTAAACTTATTTGTGTGTGTGTCACTTGAGTGAAATAAGTATCGTTATGCTGCCTAAATCATTATTAGGGTTATGTTTTGGAATATTTGAAACAAAACATTGATTACATCATTAGAGTACACTAACACCATTACGCTACTCAAATTGTTTCAAAACTTGTTTACCTTATATCAAGTATCATTGTTTCAAACTAATAATGTGTGCCATTTCAATCTTCATCTTGGGTTGTTATGCCATCCAATCCTTTCTAGATTGATTGGTCATCAAAATATTAGTCTTCAAGCATTGAGTTTTTAATTAACTTTTTTGAGATCAAATCCAAACATTGATTGATTTATATTTAGGCCTCAATTTATAGGGGTTGATAAACAAATATTTCTCTTTTGGATTGAGTAACTTAGGTTAATTTCTTACCCAAATTTGATAAATATTGATTATTCATTCATATATCCTTGTATTCTTCATTGTTTGTATCTTTATTTGGGAGAACACAACTTTTTTCTAGGTACATTTTGCCCTATGGATTATGTGAATTGATCATGTTTATGTTTGATTTCATGTGTTGAGTCTATGCCAAAGTTGTTTTAAAACTTGTTAGATTAAATCAAATCACATCATCCTTCTTTTAAGACTATATTTGGATGTTATTTGGCCAAAATTCCTAGCATATCTTATTTGATCCTAGCTTTTCACTCTGCATTTGGACAAAAGACCTAGCAACTCTTTTCCCTTTCCTAGTGTAGACCTTGTTTAGAACACTTTGGCCTAGACTTTGACACACCAATTTTTACTCAGATGCTAGACATTTTATGTGTATGACATTTGACATTAGACATTAGACATTTGATATTATATTATTTTACACCAAGTCTTAACACAAACCATTTTGGATATATAGCTCCATGTTCAAATTATTGTTTGGAGATACAACTCCACCCCTTTTGACCAAGTTAGACCAAGTTTGAACCATTTGTCCTTTGGACATTATTTTTTAGATTTTGTATAACTCTAAGCCTTTTTATTTTTTATCTTTCATCATCGATATAGATATGTCTAATAACACTTATGGTGGAGCTACATACAATCCAACTTATGAAAGAATGGCCACTCAAAATGGATTTGATTTTTAGGTTTTTTCTCAATATCCTTTTAACGATAATATGGTTTGTGAGATGGATCCATATCCATTTTACAATAATCAATATAGGGAATAAAGTCAAGACATAGCTTACGATCTAACTCAAAACCCCAATTGACATGATATGGTTTATGAGAAAAACTTAGATGCTTTGTCTTGGGTGATCAATCATCCTCTACAACACCCCAAACTTGTTCTTCTAAGACATCATCCTTTGGATTATGAAAGATACCAAGATCCACAACATCTAAGGAGCACTATTACCATACCAAGACCACATACTTTAGATTATATGAGTAAACAAGCTCCACAATGCCCACCCATTATCCAAATAATGACCATATTTCATCTATTGCCAGTTTTCCCCACTTTAGACAACCTCAACCAATCTAATAAAAAATCCAATCACCATCCCATCCAATCCAGTCACCATTCCAACCAAACTAATAAAATATTTAACTAATCCAATCATAACCTCAACCAATCTAATCAAAAATCAAATTATAACACCAACCAATCTAATCACAACCCTAACCAATCCAATTGCAACCCCAATGAATCCAATCATGACCCCACCCAATCCAATCAATACCTCAATTAAGCTTATCAATCCCTCAAACAAGCCAATCACTTGAGGACCAAACTATATTCAAAATTGGTAGTTTACAACTGCTTATAAACCTAGATAAGAAGAACTAGACAATCCAAGATGTCTTTATTGAACCACCCATTTATGACAAGTCAACCTATGATGAACCATATTTTATTACTATGCATGTTTTTTAATATCTTACTATTAACAAGCTAGTCCTTAAGGAGTTATATCTTAAACTTTATCCTACCATTATGGAATCTCACTTTGATAGGCAAATATCTATGGAGACCATTATGCCATCGTAGGATATCACTTATCCTATACAGAACATTCAATAAAAAATCATTGTAGCAACATCCACATTAGATGCAAAATGAGAATTGAAGTTAGGTTCTACTCTTGAATCGACATCAAATTCAGAATCAGAAGTAGAATCAATGACAATCTTAGCATCAGATTTAGAGTCTTTTGAATCAAAATCAGAATATGTTCATGACTATTACAACATTAGTTATGCATGCCTTAAAGATTAGTTTGAATACATTTGGGATCCTTCTATAGTTTTTGAGGATGATTGCTTCAACATCGATATAAATTCTCCTAGTATATTTTATGAGGATTGCGTTATCCACCCCCATCCCATTACCATTTCACACACCATTTCCACCAACCATCATAGCCATGTTATTGAAATTTCACCTCCCACAAATATTGATTGGGATCGATAGAATCACACATTGTTAAACTACATCTATGGTGACATATTAGTTGATGAAGAACAAGGAGTCCAAGACCCAAATCATACA
Organism: Torreya grandis; assembly: GCA_037957365.1. Taxonomy (NCBI): domain Eukaryota; kingdom Viridiplantae; phylum Streptophyta; class Pinopsida; order Cupressales; family Taxaceae; genus Torreya; species Torreya grandis. Next base: position 233,137 of record JARHVA010000454.1, on the reverse strand, counting down.
AAAGAACACTTTCCTAGTTAAATATCTATAGAAGTGCCAAGGGATAATTAAATTTAAAATTTAGTGATCCTTAGTGAAACCTTCTTAGAGGAATTGTGGAAAAATAAAGACAAATTTAATTGTAGAAACCTCATTGAGGTGCCAATAGCTGAGCACAAAAGTTCATTGTTTGATGAAGACAAAATCAAAGATAAAATTAATATAGATTTCAATCTATAGCATAATTAGATGGTATCTACTCTCAGCCTCAAACAATAGAAATATATGGTGGTCTTATCAACAACATATTTAGACATCTTCATCCCCACCACATCTGAAGTTATGTTGAATCTAGAATCAACAACATTGTGTGTACCTAAAAATACTAATCTTCATTTATTTCCTAGCCATTATAATTTCCATTTCTATCCACCAAAGCATCACCACAATAGACCTATCATCCATTACTTATCCCTATTTACCATCCATGGCCATACTTTCCTTTGTAGAGGATACAAAGATACGTTATCTTAATGTTTGATGGAAACAAAATTAATGACCAATAAGGATGATAACAACATCATGAGCATCCAAATATGCATCCACTTCTTGATAGATTAGCTATTAAGATGAGGTGTGGGATAGAAATTTACATGCCTATTTATTCTATTTGTATCATTTGCTAATCAGGATGTGCATATCCACATTATCAAGAACAATCGAATCATCAACCATACTTAGGCCAATCAAAACATATAATATACCATTTCAATTTACCAATCATTTGTCATTGTTTCTTTTCCTATCCATTCACCTTATCACTTAGTGGCAACCCTCATACCATTTTATGCAATCTTCATACCATCATCATCCTAAATAATTCCATACTATATGCCATTTTATCATCCCCTTTCTATCTAGACCAAGGCTTATTTTTAGTGATCCTACCCAATCCTATTTTGATCTCAATTTCTTTTGGTTCTTATTTCACTTTTTGCAAGGGCATTCTGATCTAGTTTCACTAGTTTATCTAGCTCAATATTTCAAAGATAATGTATGAAATTAGTATGATAGTTGATTAGGAAAGATATCATTCATTTTCTATCCTATATCATGTTTTTTTATGTGAGCCTAAATATATATACCTATAGGGGCAAATCAATGTTTCACCAGTCTTGCTACTAGTTATAACTACCTATGAGCATATTAGTATCATTGATATGATCCACTATATCCTATTTATAACCACATATAGGCAAATTGGGGGAAACACCTATTTATCATGCATTATTGCATCACCTCTCTGTTATTATTTTCAATTATCTTATCATTTAAGCTGAAGTTTATGAGTTTGTTTTTCCTTGGTCAATTTTCTCCTTGCCTTTCATTTGGATGGAATTATTGTGACTTGAGGTCACTTTAGGATTATGTGGATCATGTTTGATTCACATTAAAGTCATATCAGTCCCCCTTTGCCATACACTCTTGCTATTTTATGACTAACCTAAGCTAACACTCTTGCCATTTTAGCGATAGGTATCTTATCATTATCTAATGATTTAAGATAACTCAAAATTCCTAAAACATTCATAACATTTAAAAATATAAAAATATTTATCCTATCTAAGCCTAGTCCATCATATTCAATCCACCCTACTAGGCAAAGTCATTGTTAGGATGCTTTCTTTTTCTTTTACTTTCAAGATGTTTATATATATTTTTTTATTATTTGTTTGTTTTCCTTTTGGGGTCTTTCTATTTCTCTATTTCTTTGTTTTTTTGCTTACTTTTTTTTTTGATTTTAGTATTTTTTCCTTGATTCAGTATATGTGCATTCATTGGGTGATTCCTTGTGTGCTATTCTTGAATCTATCCATATTCACATGCCAAAATAATATTGATAAATTTTCTAGTCTAATGGTTCAACCCCATACATGCATTAAGATGGACTGTAGATAACCCCTTATATATTCTATCAAGATACTCATTCCTAGTTTTGAAGTCTCATAGCTAGTGGTTTTCCTAAACAAACCCAATCCTTGTTTTTATTATCATAAAGAAGTAAATCTCATTCAATAATTTCCTTCTCATACAACTATGTATAATAATTTTTGTATGCATGAGGAATATAATAAGTAGGAACAAACCATCGAGGATATCTCTCAATATGAAATTATTAATGCTACCTAATCATAATCTATAATTAAATCAGCTTATGCCACCAAATCTTCAGAGTGTAAGGAATATAAGTGGAACACATTTAAGAGTGTTGCATGTTGAAGATCTTGGTGAATGGCATTGATTACATATGATTTTATTGTTCACTCTGTTGCTTGAATTATCATCTAATGACAATAGAATTTGACCATGATAATATCATTCATAAATACTAAATTATATTAAAAAATATAAATAATGATTTTTTTTTATAAAATTTTATAATATGTATAAAACTATTTTATAAATAATACTTAAAATTTTTATTATATATAAAATAAAAATATTTAGCTTTTTCCTATTTAAAATCTTTTTGAGAAAATGTAGAAAAGTAAATAAATTTATTAATAATTTAAAATAAAAGATTATTTGATTCATTTTTGTAAGTAAAATTTCATATTAATTTATATCTTTTTATTCATATTAACAAACAATCATATAATTGTTTGGGTATTCAGATTGCATAGATTTAGTTTTATACAATTAACTGAGGACCCCATATAATTTCTCCACCTTTCCAATAATACCATGTAATGGAATTCATACTTAATAAAAATTTACTTATATATTATTTTTAAAATTAATCAAATTTTACATTTTAATATTTATAAATAATATTATATTTATAAATAATATTATATTTACATATAAAATTTTCTTAAGTATAAAAAATAAAAATGTAATTAGATTTCATTTTTTAAAACAATAAAGAGTTATTTTTTTAGTATATAATATATAGTCTTTTTTTCCTACATATCACTTTTTGTTTATTAAGTTGTAAAATCATCATGATAAGAAGACTCATTATAACGCATGACTTAATGTTATTTATGGTATAGAAATGTAATGAAATCATCATAAGTAGTTATGACACATAGACTTCACACCCAACATCATGATAAATAAATATACTTAGTAGAGAAGTTAATCCCATAAAATAATATAATATTCATGTATGCACCTGATAATACAAATCAATAATGAATAATATTAAGGGAGTACCATTTCTATATCAACAATGCTCGATTACATTATTCAAAGTATGTGCAAGGTTGTCTTCAAAAGTTATATGAATAGTTGAGTTAAAGGAACATTACTTTCAATTAACATTACATTTGGTTAGAAAATTATACATTGTAATTCCAATTTATACAGATGTTTTATTGGTTGAGGAAGATGCATGTTACCAATGGTGTATAACCATTTAGAGTTTCACTGAGGCTAGCCATGAAAAAGGGGAGCATGGTGGTGGTGGAACATGTGTAAAAAGAGCTATTGCAAGGGATGAGTTGAAATTTTAAATGAATATTCATTTGTCAAATGAAAAAACCATGGTTGAATAGTGTAATGAGAACATGTATCATGGTGCTCAATCAAATTTTACTTTTTGTAGACATTTTTGTCTAATAGAGGAAAAACACTTGGTAAAGTATGAGGATTGTATGACTCTAATAGGTTAAAGTGACCTCCACTCATTTTTTATCTCAATTTCAAGTTCTTGGATTTCTCATATGAGACACTTAGCATGTTTTTATTCTACATGTGTGGACACTTTTTAGAATGAGTGTAAGTCACAAGAGTAGATGGATGATTAGAGTTTTAAACATCTAGTTCTAATAAACACATATTAGGTTCTAACAACATTGTAACTTAAAAATATGACATCATCAAGTGAGTTTGATTATGTCTCTATTCTAGTGGAACTAGGTAGAATATTTTTCATTATGTATAGTTTATTATCTTTATATATCTTCATATTGTGGCTAAAAATTGTTTTTTGTGATATAGTTCATGTTTGTATAGTTATTGTAGATGAGGATAATGAAGAAGGCACTGTTTGTATAGTTATAGATGAAGAAAACATTGACTATCCCATTGGGTTAGTGGTAGTCAATGTAGCTTGATTTCGATGATGTCCTATAAAATATTCAGATGAATAGTTGTTTGAAGAGTTTAAAATGCATATTAAGATAATACACTATTCAAATTTTATTCTTGCAATAAATATTCAATTAAAAAAATATCATGAGAGGCCATTAAATAGGAAACTATGGAAAATTTCAGAGTTGAACCATGAAGCTATTCTTAATAGTATCAAGGTTAGAGAATATCCTAGTGTTTTTTTGGATATATATATATATATATATATATATATATATATATATATATATATATATATATATATTACCAAATGCTTTTTATTCTCTAGGTATTACATATGAATTTCATTTTTAATAACTTACTAACAAATTTTTGTAGGTTAGTGGTGCTAGATAAGCTTCTACCTTCACATGGTTGGCACTGTTTTAGATAATTCTATATTCTTGAAGCTAAGAGAAGCTCAGGTTAGATGTGATCAGAGTGATAAATTCTTAGGTGGAGTTCCCAGAGGCAAAAATGGTAGTTGGAGCTCAAGAAGTTGCTTGTTTAATGCTAAAATAGTGTATTTTTGGACTTATCACTGTAATTTATGAAACATATTGCTCTTGAGGTTTCCATTTGAGATTTATAGGGTGGAATTAAAAGGATTAAATAGGTAAATGAGAGATCTAAAAATTCATAAGAATGACTCACAATTTTTGTTTTACTTACATTTGAACTTAGGCTAAAAAATTATATTTTTCTTATTTGAGAAGGGCATCCTTAACGATAGAATGGGTGGTGGGTTTATCAATCAGGTCCAATGGGAGGTTAGAATCTAGTACTAAATGTTATCTACCCTCATGAATGTGTTTTTAATGTCATTTTTTGGCCAATAAACTTTAGAATAATAGTTCTACTAAGCTCTCAGTCTTGATAATTTTTGAGTAAATATGAAGTAAGGGTTTCATGCGTAAAACATCTCTAAAACCCAAAAAATTGAATTATAACGTATGAAAATTTGTGATAAGTTGGGGAATGTATCTTATAAATTAGTCCCAATATCATCGAGCTAAGAAGAGGTATGAAATTATATGTATAAAGGATTATTTTTATGTACACCTATAGAAGATCATTTTTGAGAAAGTTGTGCATAAGGTAAGATACATTTTTGGTTGTTTTGAGTTATATAAACTTGGGTAAAGGTTAAAACATGTCAAAATTTCTAAAATAATACTATAAATATAATTTTTAAGAGATAAAAACTTTATTTTAATAAATTGACTTATTGGAGCAACAACTAGGTCTAGATACCTAGAAAGTTAAAAAGATAGAATTTGATAATGAGAGCTCAATCTCTTAGAGACCTATATTTGGTTGATTTATTTTAATTTTTGACACTTGAATAAATCCTTGAGTTTTCTTAAGACCTATCTAGAGTGTTTTAAATAATATTTTTCAACTGAAATAAACCCGCTCTCCTTCTTTTGAATAATATTATTTAAAACACATTGGATAGGTGATCCAAAACTCAGAAGTTCTAGTTAATAAATATTTCAATAGCATAGAAATAACATAATAACAATGAATTATCTGAGAAGAGATTTATTATTACTCAAGATCACAATACAAATATATTCTTATCTCTGGGAAGAGATGTTTGTCTTCACATTTCAGGTTACCTCTTCATTTATACACATTTTGAAAGCATGGGGAGGATGTGGAAGGTCACCAATCTAGAGGGAGATTAAGTGGTTTGAATTTTAAGATTTAAAATAATACAATATTTAAGGAATTAATGGGTGAAGATTTAAAATAATACAGAATTTGAGGAATTAACTGTCACCTAAATTATCACCTAAATTGTTGCCCAGATCATTCTTCCCTCCTTGAAAAGCAATGGTCCCCATTGCGTCAATGTTCCCCATCAGGTGTGGTAGTTTTGTCTTGATTTGATTCTCTTTGAGCCACTCACCTTGGTGGCTAAACTGACCCATTTTGACTACTCGATAAAGTAGAATAGAGAATCCTCTTGTTATCTTCATCCATGTATCCACAATCTGATACTCTTCCACTAGAGCAAAACTTTGTGGATCAAGCTCATCAATGTCTAGTTATTTTTCTACAAATGAAGTGTCCAATATAGGTGGGTGATATGGTTTGAGGAGCTCCGCATTAAATATTGGATGCAAACCAAGGTAGGATGATAGGTTCTACTTAAAAGCATTTTCTCCAACTTTTCTAGTGATGGTGTATGGACCATATCACAGAGGCTGAATCTTTCTGTGTGGGCCTGCAAGCTATTCCTTCTGAAGCTGTAACCAAACCTTCTCACCCACATCAAAATCATGTGCAATCCTATGTTTGTCATGGTGTTGCTTATACTTCTGATTCATCTTCTCTAGGATGTCATGAACTTGTTGCTGGATGTGTTGCATTTGTTTAATTAACTTTGTTGCTTTTGCTACCTCAGATATTTCATGAGGTGTGTATTCCATGATGGAAAATGGAACAACTATATTAGTTGGTGCCATGGGTTAGAACCCAAAACATAATTGAAATGGACTATACTTGGTTGAGTTATGCAGCGCCCAATTGTATCCATGTTATATTAAAAGAAGTCCCTCATCCCATGTGTGTGGATGTTTGGAGTGGTACATCTAAGTCATGTGAACAATCAAGTGGTTTACCACCTCTGTCTGACCATCAGTCTGTGAATGGAAGGCTGTGGTCTTCATCAGCTTAGTATCCATCATCTTCCATAGAGTGGACCAGAAGATGCTCAGGAACCTACTATCTCGGTCTGAGACAATGGACTTGGGGAGACCAAAATGGATCCATACATGACTAAGATATAGTTGAGCAATTTCCTTAATAGATATATTGTTCTTAGAAGAAATCATGATAGGTATTTTTGAAAATGATCAACTACCACAAAAATACAATCCTTACCACATGTTTTGAAGTGGGAAAACCTAAGAGAAAATCCATTAAGATGGATTCCCAAGGCCTAGTTGGTTCTGGCAATGGCGTGTACAATCCTTGCTTCTTATTTTTTGGCTTGGCTATTGCATTTGGGGTGCAATATTTTAGATATCTTTCCATATCTTTTCACATATGGGGCCAGTAGAAGTGTTTTTAAAGAAATGCTAATGTCTTTTTGATACCAAAGTGTCCATATGTCCTACTGAAATGTGCTTCCCATATCATCTTTTGTTGCTCTGAAACTGGAACACAGATGTGCCCCATATGACAGAGGACATTATCTTACAAATAGAAATCAGAAACATGTCTACCTTTTTGAAGTGCTTGATATGTATCAGCAAAGGTAGGATCTGCTTCATACAGAGCACACCAAGTTTTAGTCTCATGTCTGCACAGGTCAAGAACTGTTGTGAGTGTAGTAATTGGTGGGCGGCTCAGAAAATTTGCAACTGTATTTGAGCTCCCCTTTTTGTGTTTGAAGAATTTGGGCAAATTGTTGTAGCATCTATGCTTGTTTCCATTAGAGGGCTTCATTTACCATTTCCTTGAAAGGATCAGATGTCTTTGTGTCATCAAACATTTGAAGTCATTTGGAGCGAATAGGTGGAAAGTTTAGAAGCTCTGTTACTTCCCACCCAAGTTTCTTGTAGCCTGACCTTATCCTCGAGTTCATACACTCTCAAGACAAACCGCTCTGATACCACTAATCCAAAATTCAGAAGTTTTGGTTGATAAATATTTCAATAGCATAGAAATAACACAGTAATAATGAATTCTCTAAGAAGAGATGTAGTATTACTCAAGATCACAATACAAATATATGCTTATCTCTGGGAAGAGATGCCTGTCTTCACATCTTGGGTTACCTCTTCATTTATACACATTTTGAAAGCATGGGGAGGATGTGGAAGGTCACCAATCTTGAGGGAGATTAAGTGGTTCAACTTCCAAGATTTAAAACAATACAAAATTTGAGGAATTAATGAGTGAAGATTTAAAATAATACAGAATTTGAGGAATTAACTGTCACCTGAATTGTTGCCTAAATTGTTACCCAAATCAATAGGTCTTAATAAAACTCAAGGATTTATGTAGGTGTCAAAAATTAAAATAAATAAACCAAATATAGGTCTCAAAGATATTGAGCTCTCATTATCAAATTCTATCTTTTTATGTTTCTAGGGATCCAAACCTAGTTGTTGCTCCAATAGGTCAATTTATAAAAGTAGAGTTTATATCTCTTAAAAATTATATTTATAGTAGTATTTTAAATTTTTTGACATTTTTTAAACCTTAACCAATTTTATATAACTCAAAACAACCAAAAATGTATCTTACCTTATGCACAACTTTCTCAAAAATGATCTTTTATAGGTGTACATAAAAATAATCCTTTGTACATATAATTTCATACCTCTTCTTAGCCTGATGATATTGGGTTTAATTTATTAGATAAATTCCCAAACATATAATAAATTTACATACCTTATCATTTAATTTTTTGAGTTGTAGAGGTGTTTTACTCATGAAACCCTTATTTCATATTTACTTAAAACTTTTTAAGACTGAGAGATTAGTAGAACTATTATTACAAAGTTTATTGGCCAAAAAATGACATCAAAAACACATTTGCGAGGGTAGATAACATTTAGTACTGGTTTTTAATCCTCCCATCAGGCCTGATTGATAAACCCACCACCCATTTTTCCCTTAAACATGCCCTTCTCAAACAAGAAAAATGCAATTTTTTAGCCTAAGTTCAAATACAAGTAAAACAAAACTTGTGAGTCATTTTATGAATTGTTATATCCATCATCTATCTATTTAAACTTTCTAATCCCACCCTAGAACAATCAAATGGAAACTTCAAGATAAATATGTTTCATAAGTTACAGAGATAAGTCCGAAAATACACTATTTTAGCATTGAACAAGCAACTTATTGAGCTCCAACTACCATTTATTCCTCTCAGATCTCCACTTAAGAATTTATCACTTTGATCACATATAACATGAGCTTCTCTTAGCTTCTAGAATATATAATTATCTACAACAATGCCAACCATGTGAAGGTAGAAGCTTATCTGACACCACTAACCTATAAAAAATTGTTAATAAATTATTGAAAATGGAACTCATATGTAATACCTAGAAAATGAAAATCATTTGGTAAAATTGATTATATATAAATTTAAAAATTCAGCATACCTACATATTTAAATTCAAAAAACCACTAGGATATTTTCTAACCTTGATACTATTAAGAATAGCTTCATGGTTCAAAACCTAAAATTTCCATAGTTTCCTATTTAATGGCCTTGCATGATATCTTTGTAATTGAATATTCATTTCAAGAATAAAATTTGAATAGTATAGTATCTCAATATGCATTTTAAACTCTTTAAACAACCATTCATCTAAATATTTTATAGGAAATCATCGAAATCATGCTACAGTAAATACCACTAACCCAATGGGATAGTCAATGTTTTCTCCATCTATAACTGGGAAAGTCTATTTTTTCTTTCTCTCTACACACTAACACAAGTAGTAATCAGTACCTTGTTCGTTATCCTCATCTACAATAACTATAAAAACATGCACTATATCACAAAAAACAATTTTTTAGCCACAATATGATGATATATAAAGATAATAAACTATACATAATTAAAAATATTCTACCTAGTTCCACTAGATCAGAGACATAGTCAAAGTCATAAGATGATGTCATATTTTTAAGTTACAATGTTGTTAGAACCTAATTTCTATTTATTAGAACTATATGTTTGAAACTCCAATCATCCATCCACTCTTGTGACTTACACTCATTCTAAAAAGAGTCCACACATGTAGAATAAAAACATGTCAAGTGTCTCATATGAGCATTCCAAGAACCTGTAATTGAGCTAAAAATGAGTAGAGGTCACTTTAACCTATTAGAGTCATACAATCCTCATATTTTTCCAAGTGTTCTTCCTATGTTAGCCAAAAATGTCTATGAAAAGTAGAATTTGGTTGAGCACCATGACATATGTTCTCATTACACTATTCAACTATGGTTTTTTCATTTGACAAATGAATGTCCTTTTCAAATCTCAACTCCTCCCTTGAAATATCTCTTTTTACACATGTTCCAGCACCACCATGCTTCACTTTTTCACGGCTAGCCTTGGTGAAACTCCAAATGTTTATACACCATTGGTAACATGCATCTTACTCAACCAATAAAACATCTATATAAATTTGAATTATGATGTATAATTATCTAACCAAATGTAATGTTGATTGAAATTAATTTTCCTCCCACTCAACTCTTCATAGAACTTTTGAAGATAACATTACACAAACTTTAAACAATGTAATCGATAATCACTGATATAGAAAGGGTACTCTAATATTTTTCATTATTGCTCTCTATTATTAGGTGTAGACTAAAAATTTAAAAATATATCAAAATTGGCTTTATCTCATGAAATTAAATCAATTTGGTCCATAAATCAACTAAACAAGATAAATCAAAATCAATTAAATCAAAATCCTTCAACAAATATCCAAATGCTTAAGTTACGTAAGGGTCGAGTGATGTAAGAAAAAACCCACCCTTAAAAAATGCTATTGGGAATGCTAGTTCATCCCATCCTATTACACCTCTGACTTTAAATGATTGTATTATTGTTGAAGATGTTTTTATCATTCCACGTAGGACTCCCCTTCCTTAGTATAATGTGTTTGATATGGACCAAGTATTCAGTCAATTAAAAACCGTTGTCCCATTTGTTGAACTACTAAGAATAAAAGAAGGGCATTTGAGTATTTAGAATTTAATGAGAATATAGCTACCAATGAGATTACTTTACCCCCAACAATTTTGAATGATGATGAAGATTCACATGAGGTTATTGAACCAATCTCAGAGGTTTATTTGGGGGACTACATTGATAGAAAGTCAACTAGATGTTGACCCCTTTTACACAACCCTATTTATTAATCATTTAATTATTCATAGCTATATGTTTGATTTTGGAGCCTCTTAAAATGTGATGCCCCTGGGTGTCCTCAATAATCTTTGAGTGAAAATAACATCTTATTTTGGCAAATGTTATGCCATGGAATCATGAGAGGTACCAATTATTGGAAAAGTTAGAGGATTGGTAGTGCAATTAGTAGTTTATCTAGGTATGTTTATGAACATAGATGTCATAGATGTGGATTGTCCTCCCAAGTGGTGCATGTTGTCAAGAAAATGGGCTATCAGCATGGGTGGTAGTGTTCATATGGACCTTTCTTACACCACCATTACTTTGAATGGTATGATGGTCATACTTTATAGGGATCCTAAGATGTTACATGTTCTTGAAGATCCAAAACATGCTCTGAATGAGGTTTTATACACCTATGTGTAGATAGGTAATGTTTTTGGAGATATTGACTATGTTGAAAAATCTATTATTATTAATGCTAGACCTAACAATGGAAGTGATTGTGTTCAAAGGATGTGTTTTGAGAGGGCTTACTCCAATCTTGGAAATATCATTGGGGTTATCTTCTATGCCCCTAATAAGAAATATTTTATGTTTTATTTCAATCTATCCTTTGAGTGCACTAAAAATATTGCGTAATATGAGGAACTCTTATTTGGTTTATGTGTTGCTCAAGAACACAGAATTACAAGTTTGATTTTGAAGGGTAATTCTAAGTTAGTGGTTAGATATGTCCAAAATGCTTATGTCACCAAAAATAAAGGGTTGAAACAATATATAAATATTGTATGGGATTTATTAGAATTATTTGACACTTTCAATATTTATTATCATGATAGAACTTTTAATGAAGAAGCTAATAGACATGTAGGGTTGGATGCTCAGTTTGAAAGTGAAAATGTTAACCCTCACTATCATTATTAGGTGGAGGGAATTATTAGACATTTATTCCCAGATAATATTCATCATTGGCAAGTTTTTGACGATGATGATTAGATCATAAGGTTTCTCAATTGTGAAGCATAATTTCAATATTAGATTACAAAATTAGAATCCATTATCCAAATTTATAATGAGAATGAAACCTTATTTAGGAAAGACATCATTCAATTAAAGATAAATACCATCCTAAGAGGATTGGTGAGTTTAGAGGCATCTTTTGATGCAATAAACCAAATTAAAACTAGAGATCTTTTTATCTCAAAAGATGTAACTAAATGTAATTTGGGATTTAAATAAAATCCAAGAATGGGTAGGCTTGGTAATCACTTGAGTGCAGATGAGAAACAATCCTAAATGTAATTGCTAAAGAAATACCAAGATTGTTTGGCTTGGTCTTATTATGAACTAAAAGCATATAGAGAGGATCTATTTTAACATGTCATCCCATTATAACCCAACAAAAAACCTTTCATGTAGAAATAGAGACCTATTAACCCCATCTTTGCCAGAAAGATATGAGAAGAGGTAAATAAATAAAGGGATAGTGGGATTATTCAACCCATCAGGTATTCATCATGGGTGGAAAACTTAGTCCCTATGAAAAAGAATAATGGTGATATACACTTGTGTGTGGATTTTATAAATTTGAATAAAGCTTTTCTAAAGGATAATGACCCCCTACCTAATATGCATAAGCTTTTACAGAGTGTTATAGGATCAAAGATGTTTACCACCTAATATGGATTATTTTCTAGGTATTACATATGAATTTCATTTTTAATAACTTGCTAACAATTTTTTGTAGGTTAGTGGTGCCAGATAAGCTTCTACCTTCACATGGTTGGCAATGTTGTACATAATTATATATTATTGAAGCTAAGAGATGCTCAGGTTAGATGTGATCAAAGTTATAAATTCTCAGGTTTAGGTCCCAGAGGCAGAAATGGTAGTTGGAGCTCAAGAAGTTGCTCGTTCAATGCTAAAATAGTGTATTTTTGGACTTATCACTGTAATTTATGAAACATATTGCTCTTGAAGTTTCCATTTGAGATTTATAGGGTGGAATTAAAAGGGTTAAATAGGTAGATGAGAGATCTAAAAATTCATAAGAATGACTCACAAGTTTTGTTTTACTTACATTTGAACTTAGGCTAAAAAATTACATTTTTCCTGTTTGAGAAGGGCATCCTTAATAATATAATGGGTGGTGGGTTTATCAATCAGGCCCAATGGGAGGCTTAAAACCCAGTACTAAATGTTATATACCCTCATGAATGTGTTTTTAATGTCATTTTTTGGCCAATAAACTTTGGAATAATAGTTCTACTAAGCTCTCAGTCTTGAAATTTTTTGAGTAAATATGAAGTAAGGGTTTCATGTGGAAAACACCTCTAAAACCCAAAAAATTGAATGATAAGGTATGAATTTTTTTGATAAGTTGGGGAATTCATCTTATAAATTAGTCCCAATATCATCGGGCTAAGAAGAGGTATGAAATTATATGTATAAAGGATTATTTTTATCTACACCTATAGAAGATCATTTTTGAGAAAGTTGTGCATAAGGTAAGATACATTTTTGGTTGTTTTGAGTTGTATAAAATTGGGTAAAGGTTAAAACATGTCAAAATTTCTAAAATACTACTAGAAATATAATTTTAAAGAGATAACAACTCTATTTTAATAAATTGACCTATTGGAGCAACAACTAGGTCTAGATACCTAGAAACTTAAAAAGATAGAATTTGATAATGAGAGCTCAATCTCTTAGAGACCTATATTTGGTTGATTTATTTTAATTTTTGACACTTGAATAAATCCTTGAGTTTTCTTAAGACCTATCTAGAGTTTTTTAAATAATATTGTTCAACTAAAATAAACCCACTCCCCTTCTTTTGAATAATATTATTTAAAACACCTTGGATAGGTGATCCAAAACTCAGAAGTTCTAGTTGATAAATATTTCAATAGCATAGAAATAACACAATAAAAATGAATTATTTAAGAAGAGATGTAGTATTACTCAAGATCACAATACAAATATATGCTTATCTCTAGGAAGAGATGTCTGTCTTCATATCTTAGGTTACCTCTTCATTTATACACATTTTGAAATCATGGGGAGGATTTAGAAGGTCACAAATATCGAGGGAGATTAAGTGGTTTGACTTCCAAGATTTAAAATAATATATAATTTGAGGAATTAATGGGTGAAGATTTAAAACAATACAAAATTCAAGGAATTAACTGTCACCTGAATTGTCACCTAAATTGTTGCCCAGTTCATTCCTACCTCCTTGAAAAGCAATGGTCCCCATTGCATCAATGTTCCCCATCAGGTGTGGTAGTTGTGTCTTGATTTGATTCTCTGTGAGCCACTCACCTTGGTGGCTAAGCTTCCCCCTTTCGACTACTCAATAAAGTGAAATAGAGCATCCTCTTGTTGTCTTCATCTAGGTATCCATAATTTGATCCTCTTCTACTAGAGTAAAAATCTGTGGATCAAGCTCATTAATGTCTAGTTGTTCTACTACAACTGAAGTGTCCAATAGAGGTGGGTGATATGGTTTGAGGAGCTCTACATTGAATATTAGATGCAAACCAAGGTAGGCTGATAGGTTCAACTAAAAATCATTTTATCCAACTTTTCTAGTGATGGTGTATGGACCATATCGTAGAGGTTGAATCTTTCTGTGTGGGCTTGCAAGTCATTCCTTCTGAAGCCATAACCAAACCTTGTCACCCATAGAAAAATGGTGTGTAATCCTATGTTTATCATGGCATTGCTTATAATTTTGATTCATCTTCTCCAAAATGTGATGAACTTGTTGCTGGATGTGTTGCATTTGTTCAATAAACTTTGTTGCTTTTGCCACCTCAGATATTGCATGAGGTGTGTATACCGTGGTGGAAAATGGAATAACTATATTAGTTGGTGCCATGGGTTGGAACACAAAACATACTTGGAATGGACTATACCTGGTTGAGCTATGCAGCACCTGATTGTATCCATGTTATATGAAAATAAATCCCTCATCCCATGTGTGTGGATGTTTGGAGTGATACATCTGAGTCATGTGAACAATCAAGTGGTTTACCACCTCTATCTGACCATCAGTCTGTGGATGGAAGGCTATGGACTTCATCAGCTTAGTATCCATCATCTTCCATAGAGTGGACTAGAAGATACTCAAGAACCTGCTATCTCGATCTGAGATAATGGACTTGGGGAGACCAAAATGGAGCCATACATGACTAAAATATAGTTGAGTAGTTTCCTCAGCAAATATATTTTTCTTACAAGCAATCATGTTAGGAATTTTTGAAAAATGATCAACTACCACAAAAATATAGTCCTTGCCATGTTTTGAAGTGGGAAAACTTGAGAGAAAATCCAATGAGATGGATTCCTAAGGCCTGGTTAGTTCTAGCAATGGCATGTACAATCCTTGCTTCTTATTTGTTGGCTTGGCTATTGCACATGGGGTGAAATGTTTGAGATATCTTTCCACATATTTTCACATATGGGGCTAGTAGAGGTGTTTTTAAATAACTGCTAATGTCTTTTCAATACCAAAGTGTCCAGCTATCCTACTAAAGTGTGCTTCCCATATCATCTTTTGTTTCTCTGTAATTGGAACATAGATGTGCCCCATATGACAGAGGAAATTATCTTGCAAATAGAAATCAGAAACATGTTTACCTTTTTGAAGCACTTGATATGTATCAAAAAAGGTAGGATCTACTTCATATAGAGCACCCCAAGTGGCAGTCTCATGTCTGCATAGGTCAAGAACTTTTGTGAGTACAGTAATTGGTGGGTGGCTCAGATAATCTATAGCTGCATTTAAGCTCCCCTTTTTGTGTTTGAAAAATTTGGGAAAATTGTTACAACATATATGCTTGTTGCCATTGGAGGGCTTCATTCACCATTTCCTTGAAAGGATCAGATGTCTCTATGTCATCTGCCATTTGAAGTCATTTGGAGTGAATAGGTGGAAAATTTAGAAGCTTTATTGCTTCCCACCCAAGTTTCTTGTAGCTTGACCTCATCCTCAAGATCATACACTCTCAAGACAAACCACTCTGATACCACTAATCTAAAAATTAGAAGTTCTAGTTGATAAATATTTTAATAGCATAGAAATAACATAGTAACAATGAATTCTCTGAGAAGAGATGTAGTATTACTCAAGATCGCAATACAAATATATGTTTATCTCTGGGAAGAGATATTTGTCTTCAGATCTTGGGTTACTTCTTAATTTATACACATTTTGAAAGCATGGGGATGATGTGGAAGGTCAACAATCTTGAGTTAGATTAAGTGGTTTGTCTTCTAAGATTTAAAACAATACATAATTCAAGGAATTAACGGGTGAAGATTTAAAATAATACAAAATTCAAGGAATTAACTGTCACCCAAATTGTCACCTAAATTGTTGCCTAGATCAATAGGTCTTAAAAAAACTCAAGGATTTATGTAGGTGTCAAAAATTAAAATAAATAAACCAAATATAGGTCTCTAAGATATTGAGCTCAAATTATAAAATTCTATCTTTTTATGTTTCTAGGGATTTAGACATAGTTGTTGCTCCAATAGGTCAATTTATAAAAATAGAGTTTATATCTCTTAAAAATTATATTTATAGTAGTATTTTAAATTTTTTGACATGTTTTAACCCTTAACCAAGTTTATATAACTTAAAACAACCAAAAATGTATCTTACCTTATGCACAACTTTCTCAAAAATGATCTTCTATAGGTGTACATAAAAATAATCCTTTGTACATATAATTTCATATCTTTTCTTATCCTGATGATATTGGGTCTAATTTATTAGATAAATTCCCAAACATATCACAAATTTTCATACCTTATCATTCAATTTTTTGAGTTTTAGAGGTGTTTTACTCATGAAACCCTTATTTCATATTTACTCAAAACTTTTCAAGACTGAGATCTTAGTAGAACTATTATTCCAAACTTTATTGGCCAAAAAATGACATTAAAAACACATTTGTGAGGGTAAATAACTTTTATTACTAGGTTTGAAGCCTCCCATCAGGCCAGATTAATAAACTCACCACCCATTTTGCCCTTAAACATGCCCTTCTCAAACAAGAAAAATGCAAATTTTTAGCCTAAGTTCAAATACAAGTAAAACAAAAGTTGTGAGTCATTTTATGAATTTTTATATCCGTCATATACCTATTTAAACTTTTTAATCCCACCCTAGAACAATAAAATGGAAAATTCAAGAGAAATATGTTTCATAAGTTACAGTGATAAGTCCAAAAATACACTATTTCAGCATTGAACAAGCAACTTCTTGAGCTCCAACTACCATTTATGCCTCTCAGATCTCCACTTAAGAATTTATCACTTTGATCACATATAACCTGAGCTTCCCTTAGCTTCTAGAATATATAATTATCTACAACAATGCCAACCATGTGAAGGTAGAAGCTTATCTGGCACCACTAACCTATAAAAAATTGTTAATAAGTTATTAAAAATGAAATTCATATGTAATGCCTAGAAAATGAAAATCATTTGGTACAATTTATTATATATAAATTTAAAAATTCAACATACCTACATATTTAAATCCAAAAAACCACTAGGATATTCTCTAACCTTGATACTATTAAGAATAGCTTCATGGTTCAACTCCTAAAATTTCCATAGTTTCCTATTTAATGGCCTCGCATGATATCTTTGTAATTGAATATTCACTTCAAAAATAAAATTTGAATAGTAGAGTATCTTAATATGCATTTTAAACTCTTCTAACAACCATTCATCTAAATATTTTATAGGATATCATCAAAAGCAAGCTATAGTGACTACCACTAACCCAATGGGATAGTCAATGTTTTCTCCATCTATAACTAGGAAAGTTAATTTTTTCTTTCTCTCTACATACTAACACAAGTAGTAATCAATGTGTTCTTCATTATCCTCATCCACAATAACTTTAAAAACATGCAGTATATCACAAAAAACAAGTTTTTAGCCATAATATGAAAATATATAAAGATAATAAACTATACATAATTAAAATTATTCTACATAGTTCCACTAGATCAGAGATATAGTCAAAGTCATAAGATGATGTCATATTTTTAAGTTACAATGTTGTTATAACATAATTTCTATTTATTATAACTATATGTTTGAAACTCCAATCATCCATCCACTCTTATGACTTACACTCATCCTAAAAAGAGTCCACACATGTAGAATAAAAACATGTCAAGTGTCTCATATGAGCATTCCAAGAACTTGTAATTGAGCTAAAAAATGAGTAAAGGTCACTTTAACCTATTAGAGTCATACAATCCTCATACTTTTCCATGTGTTTTTCCTATATTAGCCAAAAATGTCTATGAAAAGTAGAATTTGGTTGAGCACCATGACACATGTTCTCATTACACTATTCAACTATGGTTTTTGCATTTGACAATGAATGTCCTTTTCAAATTTCAACTCCTCCCTTGCAATATCTCTTTTTACACATGTTCCAACACCACCATGCTTCACTTTTTCAATACTAGCCTCGGTGAAACTCCAAATGGTTATACACCATTGGTAACATGCATCTTACTCAACCAATAAAACATCTATATAAATTTAAATTATGATGTATAATTATCTAACCAAATTTAATGTTAATTGAAAGTAATTTTCCTCCAACTCAACTATTCGTAGAACTTTTGAAGATAACATTACACATACTTTAAACAATGTAATCTATCATCACTGATATAGAAATGGTACTCCCTTAATATTTTTTATTATTGCTCTGTATTATCAAGTGTAGACCAAGAATTTAAAAATATATCAAATTTGGCTTTATATCATGAAATTAAATCAATTTAGTCCATAAATAAACTAAACAAGATAAATCAAAATCAATTAAATCAAAATCCTTCAACAAATATCCAAATGCTTAAGTTATGTAAGGGTATGAGTGATGTAAAAAAAAACCCACCCTTAAAAATGCTATTAGGAATGCTAGTTCATCCCATCCTATTACACCTCTGACTTTAAATGATTGAATTATTGTTGAAGATGTTTTCACCCTTCCACCTAGGACTCCCCTTCCTTAGTATAATGTGTTTGATATGGACCCAGTATTCAGTCAATTAAAAACCATTGTCCCATTTGTTGAACTACTAAGAATACAAGAAGGGCATTTGAGTATTTAGAATTTAATGAGAATATAGCTACCAATGAGATTACTTCACCCCCAATAATTTTGAATGATGATGAAGATTCACATGAGGTTATTAAACCAATCTCAAAGGTTTATTTGGGGGACTACATTGATAGAAAGTCAACTAGATGTTGACCCCTTTTACACAACCCTATTGATTAATCATTTAATTATTCATAACTATATGTTTGATTTTGGAGCCTCTTAAAATGTGATGCCCCTGGGTGTCCTCAATAATATTGGAGTAAAAATAACATCTTATTTTGGAAAATGTTATGCCATGGATTCATGAGAGGTACTAATTATTGGAAAATTTAAAGGATTGGTAGTGCAATTAGTAGTTCATCTAGGTATGTTTCTGAACATAGATGTCATAGTTGTGGATTGTCCTCCCAAGTGGTGTATGTTATTGTCAAGAAAATGGGCTATCATAATGGGTGGTAGTGTTCATATGGACCTTTCTTACACCACCATTAGTTTGAATGGTATGATGGTCATAATTTATAGGGATCCTAAGATGTTACATGTTCTTGAAGATCCAAAACATGCTCTAAATGAGGTTTTGTACACATATGTGTAGATAGGTAACATTTTTTAAAATATTGACTATGTTTAAAAATCTATTATTATTAATGCTAGACTTGACAATGGAAGTGATTGTGTTCAAAGGATGTGTTTTGAGAGGGCTTACTCCAATCTTGGAAATATCATTGGGGTTATCTTCTATTCCCCTAATATGAAATCTTTTATGTTTTATTTCAATCTATCCTTTGAGTGCACTAACAATATTGTGGAATATGAGGCACTCTTATTTGGTTTATGTATTGCTCGAAAACATAGAATTACAAGTTTGATTTTAAAGGGTGATTCTAAGTTAGTGGTTAAATATGTCCAAAATGCTTATGACACCAAAAATAAAGGGTTGAAACAATATATAAATATTGTATGGGATTTCTTAGAATTATTTGACGCTTTCAATATTTATTATCATGATAGAATTTTTAATGAAGAAGCTAATAGACATGTAGGGTTGGGTGCTCAGTTTGAAAGTGAAAATGTTAACCCTCACTATCATTATTAGGTGGAGGGAATTGTTAGACATTTATTCCTAGATAATATTTATCATTGGCAAGTTTTTTACGATGATGATTAGATCATAAGGTTTCTCAATTGTGAAGCATAATTTCAATATTAGATTACAAAATTAGAATCCATTATCCAAATTTATAGTGAGAAGGAAAGCTCATTTAGGAAAGACATCATTCAATTAAAGATAAATACCATCCCAAGAGGATTGGTGAGTTTAGAGGCATCTTTTGATGCAATAAACCAAATTAAAACTAGAGATATTTTTTTCTCAAAAGATGAAACTAAATGAAATTTAGGATTTAAATAAAATCCAAGAATGGTCGGGCTTGGTAATCACGTGAGTGCAGATGAGAAACAATCCTACATGTAATTGCTAAAGAAATACCACGATTGTTTGGCTTGGTCTTATTATGAACTGAAAGCATATAGAGAGGATCTATTTTAACATGTCATCCCATTATAACCCAACAAAAAACCTCTCATGTAGAAACAAAGACCTATTAACCCCATCTTAGCCAGCAAGATATGAGAATAGGTAAATAAATAAAGGGACAGTGGGATTATTCAACCCATCAGGTATTCATCATGGGTGGAAAACTTATTACCTATGAGAAAGAATAATGGTTATATACACTTGTGTGTGGATTTTATAAAATTGAATAAAGCTTTTCTAAAGGATAATGACCCCCTACCTAATATGGATAACCTTTTATAGAGTGTTATAGGATCAAAGATGTTTACCACCTTAGATGGTTTTTTAGGATATAACCAAGTTGTGGTAAAGGAATTTGAGAGACTCAAGACTGCATTTACAATTCCTTAAAAGGGTAATTAACAAGTTTATTGATGTGTATTAGGATGAAATTATAGTGTTCTCCAAAAATTGAAAAGAGTATTTGAAACACCTATAAAAAGTGTTCCTTAGATGCAGGTAATTTTGTATTTCCCTTAATCCAAAGAAATGTTAATAAAGAGTGAAAAAGGCCAAGTTATTGGGACACATAGTGTCTAAAGATGGTGTCATGATATATCCATAGAGAGTGGAATCCATTGACAAAGTGCCTATCCAAAATTCAAATAAGGGAATTCAGTTTTTCTTTAGACAAATCAACTTTTTAAGAAGGTTTGTGTCCAACTTTACAAAGATCACTCTGCATATTAAGTCCATGTTAAATAAATACCAAACCCTCAAGTGGGATGAGAATTCCATATAATATTTCAATGACATCAAAGAACCCTTGAAATATACCCCTACCTTGGCCAGTCTTGATTATACTAAGGAGTTTCAAATATTCTCTTTTGCATCATAGAGTACTGTAGTAGTTGTTTAGTATAAAAATAATGATGATGGTCATGGGAAACCCATATCTTTCTTTAGTAAAGCCATGTGAGATCTGCACTAAATTATACTATCATGGAAAAACAAGAATTTTCCCTCTTAAAATATTTTAAAATTTTTAGACCTTATATTTTAAGTTCCAAGATTGTTGCATACATCCCACATACAATGGTTAAGTACATCTTGACTCAGATTGAAGTGCCAAGAAAGAGGTGAAGATGGGTCAATAATTTACAAGAGTATGACATAGATATCTATACCACCAAGATAGTGAAAGGGATGGGATTATACAAGCTCATGGTTGAGACTAATTTTCAAGCTATGGAGGTAAACAATGTTATTTTTAATATTGATGACTATTTGAGTTAAATTAGTATATCTCCGTGGTATAAGGACATTGTTTACTACTTATAAAATTTGAATTATTTCCCTGAATTAGATAATAATCAAAGGAGAAATATTAATTTTGTATCCCAAAGTATGTCTTGATGAAAAATGGAATGACATGGAGGAATCTAGATGGGGTTCTCCTAAGATGCTTAGTAGAGGAAGAAACTTATGATTTAATTGATGAATTTCATAGTGGATTATGTGGTGGTCACTTTGTACCTAAGGTCATAACTCATAATATTTTAAGAGTTTGTTATTAGTGGCCATCAATATTAAAAGATATTTTATAAAAAGTAAGAAAATGTGAGAAATGTTAGCATTTTTCTAGAAGATTGAAGGCTTTTGGTTCTCTCCCCTTACAACCTGTAATGATTAGAGTCCCATTTAGACAATGGGGAATGGATTTCATTAGAGAGATCACTTTTTTTTCAAGTGCTAGAAATAGGTGGATATTGGTTACAAATGACTACTTCACAAAATGGGTTGAAGCGGTCCCTACAAAGAAGTACACACTCAAACATTCTCCCACACCACTTTTTTTGGAATATTGGTAATTATTGGCACTTACATTGATATTATACCCTTTATTAATCTAATTGTTGAGGATCACATGTGGATGAAATGTATGGAAAATGAAAGTTTCCATTTTTGATGTCACATGTGATTTAACACTAGATGCTTGACATCTGAGTATAATAACCATAACAAAAGATATATATCAAATTAGTGGAAGAATTAATATTTAGATATTATGAAAGTGGTTGAACCTAATTATTCTAGTAGTGACACATCTAACTCAGAAGAGGAAGCTTCATGTAAAGGAGGAAGAGGAACTCTAGGCCCCAAGTGCAAAACTTAACAACCTTAGTCTGAAGTTTACTATAAATGGAAGAAACAAAAAAGTAGGAAATTTTGAAGAAGTTAAGGCCTAGATTGTTTTAGATGCAAATGTTACTATGAATAGAGCTAATACTGAGAGGGATGCATTGTACTCAACTTCAAAATCCTTTGAATAATATATCTCTAGTGAGGTAGCACTAGAGATTGAAATACCTATCTCAAGTTTAAAACCAAATGAGCACCCAAAAGAAAAATATTAGTCCTTGAATTTAATTTATATATATATATATATATATATATATATATATATATATATATATATATATATATATATACCCTTTTCCCTTGATTTTACATAAGATAAGAGGGAGTGGACCAAAGTGCAAAAAATAAAAAAAGTCAAAAGAATTTTGGTTCAAAATCCCAAAGGAATATGTGTTGGAGTTTTATAGATGTAGCTAAATATTTATGGATGGTTTAATAGATAATTCATATTTATTGGTTTTTCATTTATTTTATCACTAAAAAAGGCATTCCATTTGGAATTTAAGGTCTTATCTTTTATCTCCATTTGTTAAGCATGGGATATACTGAGAGCGGGGGTGAATCAATATATCATATATCTTATAAAACTTTCCCTTTATCAAATTCCACTTGATCAAACATTCAAGATATGCAATAAACATCACACAAGATAGAGAGACACCAGATAGAATGTGGAAACCCAATGTGGGAAAAACCATGGAGAACAATCTCAAGTATATTTGTGAGAACAAACCCACAGTAGCACCATACCCCTTTGCCGAGTACCAACCTCAGCTATAATTCATGAACACCAACCGATAGGAGCTTCAAACCCCTTTTTCGAGCACCAACTCAGTTACTATTCATGAGCACCAACCCACAGGAGCACCAACCCCTTTGTCGAGCACCAACCTAGCAACAATTTGTGAGCACCAACCCGTTTGTGTATACCACACACCTATCTCTCAATGTTGTTATCTCAATAAATGATAGATCAATACAACTTCTCCTTCCTCTCTCTCTCACTTTTTCTCTTCTAAGCTAGATATAACAAATACAAATCATATTCATCTCTCACAATTGCTCTTCTAAGCTAGATATTACAATATCAAATCAACCTCTCACTTCCATATTACAAATGGCTTCTCAAGCCTTTATTTATAGCTTTCCAAATGACCTTTGGCCTTCCCCCTTTGTGAACCTTCAATCCTCATGGAAAATGGCACAAATCTTGGATGACCCTTCATATTCAAGCCTTTGAAAAGTCATGTGGTGACCCTTCATGACCAAAAACGTCCTTCCCACTTTTGTCCTTATCTTTGGTGACTTTTCATATTCCTCAAAGTGTCCCTTCATGAGAAATTGTGCCCTTACTCTTTTTTATTCACTTGGTGACTCTTGGAATTCCCTAAGATGACTCTTCATTGGAAAATGTGTCCCATCCTTCTTTTGTCTTTACCCCGTGGCTCTTCGAATTCTCTATGGGCCTTTCTTTTGTCTCATATGCAACCAAAAATATATTCATTAACATTAAATAAATATTAAATCATATTAGCTAAGATATATTTATTACAAACAACATTAAATGCAATGGGGCCTTTATCACCAATAATGCTAAACCTTTGACATCAATGACAATATTTCCAACAATCTCCCCCTTTGTCATTGATGGCAACCTCAATCCTGAAACTACCACATCTTGTCACCTGCACATCCTATCATCTGGAAACATACAATAACTACCCCTTACTGTAGCAACCTATACCTATTCCTTGTACCTATTTTTTGCACCTGTACCTATTATTCTCTCCCTTTGACATCAATGGCAAAGGGCCTACTCAGAGCTAACACTTAGCTCCCCCTCAACTGATGCTAAACATCAATGGCAGAAAGTAATAGAAATTACTCTCAACTCCACTCACTGATATTTGAATGTATCCTTTGATCATGCCTTTGAGAAGATATCTGACAATACATACACATTGTTCCCTATCCTTTGAGCATCTGCAATCAACTCATTTGAATATTTTATTCTAATCTCACAAACTTCTTTATGAAACTTTAATGTATATCCTTGATCACATATTTGACTAACACTCAACAGATTATGCTTAAGACCTCTTACATACAAAACATTTTTAGTCTTAGTTCTACCATAATCCAAACTCAAAGTACCTTTTCTGGCTATCTTGGCAGTGGTTTTATCTCTGAACCTCACTGTACCACCATTGATCTTCTTTAGAGATATGAATTTACTTTTATCACCTATCATATGCTTCAAACATCTGCTATCAATTAACCATGGCTGATCTTTACCTCTCACATGCAGAACTGTCTGCACTATCATAGAATCTTCATGTTGTTTCTTTTGCCATGTACATGTCTAAACCTTTTTCCTGATGAATGGATCTTTGAAACTCTGATTCTTCTTCTTGATGAATGGATCTTTTAAACTCTGATCGGTCTTGACTAACTTGAACACTCTTATGGAATATCGAGCTATGTGTCTAAAGTTGTTACACTTGTAGCATACTATGGTCTCTTCATCAAAGCTTGTTAGAGGAGCAAAAGAGTTGTGGCTTCTGCTTGAATCTACTTGACTTTCCTTCTCCTTATTTCTGAAATTGCTAGCTCTTTTTCTACATTCTAATTTCTTGTGATCATATCCATTACAATAAAACAATAGCCATAAAAATAAGACCTGTCTATATATCTTTGACCTGATTGCCTTTTGTAGCTTTGTTCTCTCCAGCCTTCTCTATTTGGAATGTCCTCTGTATTTTTCTCTTCTCCCCTTTTTGTTTCCTCTTTTGTAAGAGCTTCAGCATATCTCTTTTTTTTTCAAATCCGATCCTTGTCTTATCTGAATATGCTTTTTGACTTTCCAATATCTTATTCAGCATGTTAGTGCTATCCTCAAATTTTGAATCACTAACTACTTTATCATTGACTGCTTTCTAAATATCTTCTTTTAAAGAGGCAATTTCAATAACATAGCTTTCACAATTTTTTCTTGCTATTTCCAACTATGCTGTGAGATCTTCTTCATTCTTCTTGGCTTCTTCAAAGTGTGCTTGTAGATCTTCAATCATTTCCTTTGACTCTTGTTCATTTTTATCAATTTGGCGATTTAATCTTTGATTTTTCTTCTGAATAGCTTCTAACTCTTCTAAGGCACAAATGAGCTCTCCTTCCATATTCACTTCAACTTCCTCCTCTTCTTCTTCTTGATCATCTTCATGTATAGCCATGAATAGAATCTCTTCTTCTTTTGAATTACTGACTCCACTATCTTCACCTGATCTAAGATCTTTAGTATACATGCTCTTCTTCTCAAATCCCTTCTTAGATTTGCCTTTAAATTATTCTTGTATGTAGGCTTTTCTTCTTCATCATCTTTAACTTTATCTGAGCATCTAGCTAAAAAAGTCCAATATTTCCACAATTAAAACATTTAAAAGGTAATTTTCCTTGATATTTAGCTATTCCTCTTTCTGGCTTGCGAATGAAAAGTGGTCCATTGTCATCTTCATCATCACTGGAACTATCACTTGATTCTTGAATCTTAGCTTTCTCCTTTTTTGATGTCTTGAAAGCTGCTTCTCTCTTTGAGGGTTTATCTTGTTATGTCTGCATCTCATAT
This sequence comes from Torreya grandis, assembly GCA_037957365.1. Taxonomy (NCBI): domain Eukaryota; kingdom Viridiplantae; phylum Streptophyta; class Pinopsida; order Cupressales; family Taxaceae; genus Torreya; species Torreya grandis. The sequence continues at coordinate 206,625 of JARHVA010000454.1, read as the reverse complement.
GCCATGAGAATACCATGAAGCTCATCCATCTTTAGCTTGGCTAAATTCTTCATCTCCTCAATTGTTGAAACCTTTACATCATATCTCATTGGTAGAGATCTAAAAACCTTTTGCACCACCATTGACTCATCCAATGTTTCTCCAAGACATTGAATCTAATTTATGACTTGATCAACTTGCAAAAGATAACTTGCTATATCTTCTTCTCTTCTTCCATCTTCAAACTTTCAAACTGCCTTCTAAAAGTCTGTCGCTTAGCTTGCTGAACCTTTCCATCATCTTTGTAAATATTCTCAAGTTTTACCCATGTTTCATGAGAAGATTTACATTGCATAAATTTAACAAATTCAAATTCACATAAACCACATAAAATAGCATTTAAAGCTTTAGCATTACATTCACTTGCCTTCTTTTCTGTTGGAGTAATTATAGATGTCTGTGGCTCTTCATATTCCTCCACTACTGATTTCCATATGTTGAATCCAAGGGCCATCAAATAAAACTTCATTCTCATGCTCCAAAAATCATAATTCATCCCATCAAACAAAGGTTCCTTATTTGTAGAAAATCCTTCATGTGACCCAACCATCGTGCTTTCTTGATCTACCTTCAAGCTATAAAACTTTTCAAAAAGGAACCTGCTCTGATACCAATTGTTAAGCACGAGATATACTTAGAGGGGGGGTGAATCAGTATATCATATATCTTATAAAACTTTCCCTTTATCAAATTCCACTTAATCAAACATTAAAGATATGCAATAAAACTCAAACAATAAACATCACACAAGATAGAGAGAGACACCAGATATAATGTGGAAACCCAATGTGAGAAAAACCATAGAGAACAATCTCAAGTATATTTGTGAGAACAAACCCACAGGAGTACCATACCCCTTTGCTGAGTACCAACCTCAGCTACAATTCATGAGCACCAACCCACAGGAGCTTCAAACCCCTTTGTCGAGCACCAACCCAGCTACTATTCATGAGCACCAACCCCTTTGTTGAGCACCAACCCACAGGAGCACCAACCCCTTTGTGTATTCCACACACCTATCTCTCAATGTTGCTATCTCAACAAATGATATATCAATACAACATCTCCTTCCTCTCTCTCTCACCTTTGCTCTTCTAAGCTAGATATAACAAATACAAATCATATTCATCTCTCACAATTACTCTTCTAAGCTAGATATTACAATATCAAATCAACCTCTCACTTCCATATTACAAATGGCTTCTCAAGCCTTTATTTATAGCTTTCCAAATGACCTTTGGCCTTCCCCCTTTATGACCCTTCAATCCTCATGAAAAATGGTGCCAATCTTGGATGACCCTTCGTATTCAAGCCTTTGAAAAGTCATGTGGAGACCCTTCATGACCAAAACCATCCTTCCCACTTTTTCCCTTATATTTGGTGACTTTTCATATTCTTCAAAGTGTCCCTTCATGAGAAATAACACCCTTACTCTTTTGTCTTCACTTGGTGACTCTTAGAATTCCCCAAGATGACTCTTCATGGGAAAATGCATCCCATCCTTCTTTTGTCTTTACCCCATGGATCTTCGACTTCTCCATGGGCCCTTCTTTTGTCTCATATGCAACCAAAAATATATTCGTTAATATTAAATAAATATAAACTCATATTAGCCAAGATATATTTATTACAAACAACATTAAATGCAATGGGGCCTTTATCACCAATAATGCTAAACCTTTGACATCAATGACAATATTTCCAACAATGAGACCTTTCAAAACCTATGATTTAACTCTATCAAATTATAAAATATCTTAAATAAATATTTTTAAAAGACATAGAAAGATATCATTCTTGATGTACCTATTCCCGTATGTCATAAATTTAATATAATATAGGAACCTGGAGAGTAATATTTCTTGGTGTCTTTTGCATAAATTTATCTAAGTTATGTATGATAATAACATCCTTAGAGTGTAATATGGATCACATTAAATGATAATAAACTAATTTTTAAATCATCCAAATGTGTAATATAGATAAGATAAATTATTTATGTTATGAGAACTTCAATCTCTCTTTTGCTTTTTATTTGGAAAGTTATCTTCCTTTTTATCTTATTTTCATATTGGTCATAAGTAAATGATGGTAGTATTCTTTATCCTTTCAAGTAATTTACATGAGGGTAGCCATAATTTTTTAACATGTTCTTTAATTTTTTCCTATATCTATTATAGCTTTTTAAATATTTAAACCTTTAGATTTGTGTATTGTGAATATTCAAAATAAAAATAAGTTTATATGGTGTGTGCTTACCCTTTTTAATGGTGTATTTAGATTCTTTTGTTGAGTGTCATATTTAATTTGTATTTTGGAATAACTGTCAAATTCAATCATGGCATATGTTGGTGGTTTTGGCAAGGTACTATTAGGTTTTGTAAATTATGCTTCAAATATAACCTAGAGATCCATTTACAAGACATGATCTTATCTAAAGATAGGAGGTTAACATGACCCTTTAATCCATAATAATTAATAACTCCATATCAAGTTCATCATTTTGGTGCTTTAACACTACCTACTTTCATTGCAATGCTACGTGCAATGGGTCATTTTAATGAATATAATTTTCATATACTATGTTTATTAAAATTATAATTTTTGATAAACAAATGAATAATATTATATAGCAATGGGTCATTTTAATGAATATAATTTTCATATACTATGCTTATTAAAATTATAATTTTTGATAAACAAATGAATAATATTATATAAAAATTATTTGATTTTGGCTCTATCAAATTAGACATTGGTTCATGTCATTAATAACTTACAATCATCCTAGATTTTATAACTATGATTTTTTTCCATTATCTCATTCCAATTTAGAGAGCATGATAGAGGAAAGAGAGATTAATGGAGAATGAGAATATTAAGTTTTAAGGTTTCAGTTAATAGAGATTAATGTTAGGGTATGTTTGCAATTATTTTAATAGTGGATGCCACTATTGGAAGTTGTTGTTGGGTCATAGGCATCTCTTTCAAAGCATTCAAAGATAAATAAATATTGAGAAAATAATATCTAAATAAATAAATAGATCATCTAGAGCTTTGAGTGATAGGGTTTAACAATACACACCATTGTTGTGGGATATTATTGGTCCATTCCTACACATTTAATAAATTTGGACCCATGAATCACTAATAATAGAAGCCAATGGCCAAGTAGAATATTAGGTTTACCACAACAGATTTAGTTTATCAAAAGGGTGTATATCTAATGGTGGATAAGGGTATCATTTCAATTTGAATATAGCCAAACATGGGACTCTATGATGTAACGATTTTAATGTATATCTAATGTTGTTAGAGGTAATGATTTTGATGTAACATCCCCACAAAAATCTACCTATAAATACATGATTTTATTTAATTTAAAAACATATAACTTAAATAGATTACACCACAAAAATATAATCAAAGATCATATAAAATACTATATGTGTGATAAATGTAAATGAAACATACTACATCATATATCACTAATCACTATCATCATAAAAAACACAACAAAATGTGAATATAAAAAAGTGATTATAGTTAACTAGCCATGGTGGATACATGCCTACAACCATTGATGTCAATGTCTAATAAGTAAGTAATTACAGTTCCTCATGATAATTTTTTAATAATAAATATAATACAATATAAAGTAAAAATATAAGATACATGGACTGATAGAATATAAGTTACTTGGACTCTAGCATCTATGGTAATCTCAAGTGTCATCTCAAAAGTAGTACAATTTTAGAGAGGAAGAGCATCATCTGAACACTTTTCTACATTAACTACGAACCAACAATCCCCTGTATTAATCTCATCAAGAAACGACCCTCCCTTCATTGATGAGTATATAGTGATGGTACATGAATATAAAGAGATAAGCTAATACCTGTATGTTATATGATTTCTAAAACTAAACATGTGGTGTATCATAGAAACCCATTCTACTGAATATATCATAAAAGTATGTAAATCATACTCATAAAATGATAATGTCTCATTAAACAATATTTTGACCAAAGTTTTCAAATAATAAATGATATATAGATCAGTTAAATTCACACACACCACATGATTATATTGTCTTCATCTAACTTTGTGATACTAGTAAGATAGTGAAATCCATCTCACTACTTACTCAGTATCAACAATGTGAGATTTGATTAACATAATATAACTAATAGATTTATTCAAATTACATCTTACTAGTAGTCATATCACATAACATGTTAAACATATGAATAATTATAAAATTTATTAAATCAAATGTATGAATGAATATCAAAATAATATATATCCCATAATAGAAATAATAACTACAATTTATACCATCCAGATAAAATATACATCTAACTATAGTTTCTAATTATTAAAAGTAGTTTCTAAAGATACTACACACTATAACAACCCATATTATCATAGTCTAATGTTTTTAAATATAAATACTAATTACCATAACCAGTCATAATAAATTATTTATAAATAAATGAACACACAAGTTTCTATTCACCAACTATTTATAACAAGAAAGTTCCAGTTCTTACGAAATATAAAATATTTCATTATAGCCTTTTTTATACTTTCAAAGAGTTGTATGCATGCATATACAATATTTTATTATCTAAAAATATATAATATAGTTTAAAATACCAATGGAACTATAATTAGAGGTGCACACTAGAATACATAAGTATAAGATAACTAGGTATAGATGTACCTATATATTCTTTTAAGAATACAATTAAATAACCCATTAATATGTAGCTTATTATAATATTATATCCACACAACAATTTTTATTTCAAATGTTATAACTGATATGTAATCTCATACATGTCATTAATACTATCACAATATAATTAAAGACTAAATTGAGCTACTACAACTACATATATATGTTAGTATAAAGATACGTACTCATTTAGATAAACAATATAATAATACATAAGTCATTATATGAGATTTTATTAATATATCCTATATATTTTAAGTCCTTAACATACAAAACTTGTATCTATTCATTAATATTGACCTTGATACATATGGGTTTATGGATCATTAGTAAACTTAGGGTTATAGTTAAATTGCTTGATATGATAGAAGATCATTAACATATATATCTTATAAACATAGAAATAGTTCACTTTAGTGCATGATATTTAATGAAAATCAATGGATATACCAACTATGTTTTAATATATGGAATGAAAAACCTATATGTACCATCTATTAATAATATATATCATATTTATTTAAAGACCGAAAGATCTGAATACCAATTTAGTCATTAACTTAAGTGCTTAGTTTATTATCTAGGATGATAAATATTCACATATCACTATGGTATATTCACATATTCCCACATATATAAAAATATACAACACTATAAACACATACTAATATTGTATATCCAATATTTATCATGAATTGAATATTTACTAAGATGCTACACAATAAAGATTGTACAACACTTTTTTAATAAACATGATTATACAGATTATAAACCAACTTGTATAATAGGATATGGGCATCATATATTGATATTAGTACCTAGATTTTTCATATTGAGCATTTAGATGATGGAAAAATATATCATAAAATCATGGATTATCATAAACTTATGGACAAACTAAAATGGCATGTTTTTCATATTGAGCATCTTGGTAATGAAATGAATATGAAATCATTGCCAAGTAAATTCTACTCATGACTTTTTATGCAAATTTCCTTATCCAGGTTCACTTAGAATGTTAAAATCATAGATTTACTAAAGGGTTATAGGTTCACTACTATTCATTGTATAAAATATTAAATCATGGTTTGACATATTCATTATTTCACTCAGGAATACCTTCATTCATTTTTAAGTTTTCTCAAGAAAATAAGGACCAATCACTTGATTATGAATATCCATCATTTACATTTAAATCATGATATCTAATATAATGTCAGACATGTCAGGGCATGTTATGCATACACAATTTTTATTATATGGATATATATGTACAAATCACCACACACTAGCTATAATAACTATAAGTATTTATGAAATAAGTAAATAGTTATGTGAATCATTGTGCCTAGACAATTTACTAAGTATGTATTTATTAGAATACATTTATATGCCTATCTAGCTAAATGGGTAAGGTAGATCTCTGTTCATACAAGTTTATAATTCATTGCGTACACAATATGACTCAAGTTGCTATACCAGGTGTAGATCCCTTCAATATAGAATGTTAAGGGTAAGATGATATATTTTAACTCCTAGTTCATATCAATCATATACAAGTCATTTTGACTATTACTACAATTTTTTATTGAGGTAGTTGTTGTAATTTTTCCTATGGAACTAGTTTAATTTTAAACTTGCTTCACCGCATATGCATATATATGGTATCCATATTTTCAAAATAAATACACATGTTTATATAGTTTAATAAATATATATACTCAATTTTCAATAATATCATAACACAATTTTAAGGCATCACCTACCTGATTTCCATGTTTGAAAGATATTCTGTCAAAGCTTCCAAATTTCGTCCTTATCTAATTTCTCTTCCCTGTCTCCTTTCAAAGTGTATATTCTCTGTATGTTGCACCCCCTTTGTTATTTTCCCTAAGTTATTTATTATTATATTAATGAAAAGGGGCGTAGTTTTTACCTTTAATATTTTTCCTTTTTATTTTTGTTTTTCCTTTTTTTTTTTAAATTATTATTTTATGAATATTGTTCCTTTATTTTTTGCTAATTTTAAACCTTTTCAATTCTCTTCATTAATTATTGTTTTTATATTTCTATTTTTTCTCTTAATTGAAAATTATTATATTTTATTTCTTTAAATTTTAATTATAATAATTAATAATTTTGATAATTAAATTAGCATCTCAAAGTCATAAGGACATAATGATTAATTCCTAAATCAATAAACTCAAATTTTCAAGAATTACACAAATCACATTTCTAAAATTATTTAATAGTCACACACAAAATATGCAAGACAAATTTCACAAAACTATTAAATTATGATAACAACCTTGTTTGACTATCTAATGCAAATGACATCAAAATAAATTATGTTAACCATTTTATTATGCATGTAACATATGCTAGCCAATGTGGTGTGTGCAGGGTGATATTCAGTTTCTCTATCATCCTCTAACAACTCCATCTATGTCAACCTCTCCGATGATGTTCTCCCTCCATTATGATTTGAGGGATGAGTTTTCTTACATCAATATCACACCTATTGAGTAGTTAGACCATAACATCTTTATATATATACATTATAAAATATAGCTGAACTAACAAATCAACATGATCATAATGTAAATATATACACTAAAACTAACTCTTATCAATGTAATTATGTAACATAAATAGTATATACCCATTACATAGAATAATATATCATAAATATTAGTTAATAATAATCAAATCAAATTTGTCAACTATAAATATCCAGAAATAATTAAGTAGTTTGCTTAGCGAGGAATCAAGATGCAACATATGAATTTTAACTACTAGATTAAATACTTGATGTTATTGTATTCTATAGTCAAAGGATTGTTATTATTATTTTATTTCATGGTGTTCTATTGGAAAAATAATTTTATAAATGGGATAAAATAAATTAATAAAATAGGGGATGGATGCTAGAATCAAAGAGGGGGATGGGTAAAGCTTATGTTCCATGTAAGTGACATTATAGTATCGTACTTAAGTCATTTATGGACAAATATGTTATTTAAAATCATGATTTTTTTTATTTCTAGTTGTAAGGGCCTTTATAATCTATTTACCACAATTATTTTGAGGTCACTTTCCTCAACCTTTTTTCTAGGCCATTCCTGAATGGAATCACTAGCCAGCTGGGTAGAGTAATCTGGTGTAAAAATAATATTGATAAATTTTCTAGTCTAATGGTTAAACCTCATACATGCATTAAGATGGACTATATATAACCCCTTTTATATTATATCAAGATACTCATTCCTAGTTTTGAAGTCTCATAGCTAGTGGTTTTCCTAAACAAACCCATTCCTTGTTTTACTGTCATAAAGAAGTACATCTCATTCAATAGTTTCCTTCTCATAAAACTATGTAGAATCATTTTTGTATGCATGAGGAATATAAAAACTAGGAACAAACCATCGAGGATATCTCTAAATATAAAATATTAATGCTACCTAATCATAATCTGTGATTAAATCAGCTTATACCACAAAAACTTTGAACTGTAAGGAATCTAAGTGGAGCACATTTTAGGAGTGTTGCATGTTGAAGAGCTTGGTGAATGGCACTAATTACATATGATTTTATTGTTAACTCTATTTCTTGAATTATCATCTAATGGAAATAGATTTTGACCATGATAATATGATTCATAAATACTAAATTATATTAAAAAATATAAAACAATAATATAATAATATAAATAATGATTTTTTTTATTTTTAAAATTTTATAATATGTACAATTTTTTTTATAAGTAATACTTAAAATTGTTATTACATAAAAACTTAAAATATTTAGATTTTTCTTTTTTAAACTCTTTTTGAGTAAATGTAGAAAAGTAAATAAATTTATTAATAATTTAAAATAAAAAATTATTTGATTCATTTTTGTATGTAAAATTTCATATTAATTTATATCTATTTATTCATATTAACAAACAATAATACAACTGTTTGGGTATTCAGATTGAACAAATTTAGTTTTATACAATTAATTGAGGACCCCATATAATTTTTCCACCTTTCCAATAATATCATGTAATGAAATTCATACTTAATAAAAATTTAGTTATATATTATTTTATAAATTAATCAAATTTTATATTTTAATATTTATAAATAATATTATATTTATAAATAATAGTATATTTATATATAATAGTTTCTTAAATATAAAAAATATGTAATTAGATTTCTTTTTTTAAAATAATAAAAAAAATATTTTTTAGTATATTATATATAGTCATTTTTTCCTACTTATCAATTTTTGTTTATTGAGTTGCAAAATCATCATGATAAAAAAATTCTTTATAACACACAACTTAGTATTATTTATGGTATAGAAAAGTAATAAAAGCATCATAAGTAGTTATAACACACACACACTTCACTCCCAACATCATGATAAATACATATACTTAGTACAGAAGTTAATCCCATATAATAATGTAGATAATATTGTATTTATATGCAAAGGAAAATACAACTGATTTATAAATCAATCTTAGCTTAGAGAAGATAAATCTTACTTACACTTCCAATTGTTGATACATTATATATTTGAGGTTATGATCAAGATGGATCCGCTAGACCTAGCCAAGGGATCTCTTATCACAATGATATCACTAGGGAGGGTTCCAAATCCTCAAGTCAAGAAAAACTATGTGATTACCTTAACTAGGTCCTATATTTTCATATTCACAATGTATAAATGATAAAAGTAAATTAATGTCTAATCTAGTGCTCACCAAATCGTGTGGCATAAAGTGTTAGTAATAAACATGTATAGAAGATATATACATAGGATAATTTATATGAAATCCTAATATATGGGAGAGAATTATAAATACAAATATATCTAATCTTATAAAAAAGGAACAAAATTAGGAATACTTACCTTTAAAGACAAATCTACTGAGCATCAATCTCTCCCTTGGCCAAGGTGCTTCATAAGAGATTGTTATGGTATGTAAGGATGACAAGGATAAATCAAATTTAGGATACACAACCTATCTATGCATCCAAAATACTTCTCCACAATGCAAGATCTATATCTCCAAAGAAAGTATTAAAACCCTAAGTTATGTTTCTCAAGTAGAATGGTGGATAAGAAGATGCATAATATATATTTCTTCTTTTTATCTTATTTTTCTAATAAATGTTGAAATGAATGCATAGATATCAAAAAAATTGATGATGTGTGGCATGCTTTTTATTGGGCAAATCAGAGTTAATAATGACAAAACTCCTTACGAATTGTGGAAAGGAAGATCAACTTCGGTCAAACATTTCAAAGTGTTTGGAAGTAAATGTTTTATCAATAGGAATGAAGAAAACTTGGGAAAATTTGATTCAAGAGATGACGAAGGAATTTTTCTTTGTTACTCCATCAAAAGCAAAGCCTATAGATGTTATAACAAAAGGCTACAAACTATCGTAGAAAGTACTAGTGTTAGAATAGATGAGATCATCAATCAAAATGAAAAAGAACCTTCATAAGAGCCTCTAGAAATACCCACTCTTGTAGAAGAAGGGGAGGAAGAAAATGTAGAAAAACTGAGTGAATTTGAAAGGCAGGACACCACAGTACCATCTCACTTTGTTCAGAAGAATCATGCTGAAAATCAAATCATTGGCAACATTGATGTTGGGGTGTAAACCAGAAGAAGAATTGTAAGTATACTTGAGCATGTAAATTTCTCTTTTCTATCCAAGGTAGAGCCTAAGAATTTTTTTGAAGCTAGTCATGATAAACATTGGGTAAAAGCAATGGAAGAAGAGTTAGATTAAATTGGGAAGAATGAGACTTGGGAACTTGTGCCTAGGCTAATGGATCAAAATGTAATTGACACTAAGTGGGTTTTTCGAAACAAATTGAATGAAAATGGCCAAGTCACTCAAAACAAAACATAACCAAGGTAATAATATCCTAAACCACATAAGAATTTTACTATCGATGTTGTCATCGATAAAGCTAAGAAATAAAACCCTATAAATAATAGTCAATACACACCTTTAAATATTGCCAACACTAATACCAATAATGCAAGAAGAAGGAATCAAAGTCCTCCTCCCTTCATCTAACTAACCACCACCTCATAATTCATATTATTAAAACCACAACCAAAATTATTATCATTCAAATGAATACTACCGTAAGTTTCAAAACCAAAACTATTTTAAAAAGACAACGACACTAGTTTAAGATGGAGATGACATTAAATAACTTAGTCTGACCATTAAGATATGTTTCATTTGTAAAATAGATGACTTTAGGGTATTAGACACTTACATTATGTCAGGATATAAGCATCAACACTATTTTTTGTCCCAGACATTAGTGTCTAGAGAGTATGAAAGTAGGTATGGGCTCAAAAATTGTAGAGGTGGAAGATAAGTACATTTTAAGCATTGTGTCCTAGATAAAAGACATTGATCATCAACATAACACTATTCAAACTAAGAGATAGGCCAAAGGGACATAAGATAGAGGAAATTTAAGACTTGTTGAAGGTGGAGAGGTCCATAACTAAGAGGAAAAACCAAGGTATGAGTTTAACAAATATATATTATTAAAGTGCTATATAATTCATAAAAATTATCTACATTTATCCCCCCTTTAATCTAGTAATGAAATTACTAGTTTAAAATAAAGGAATGTGTACATGGGTGTGTATAACACACATTGTCTTTATGTATGCCAAACTTAAATGATTTTATGGTGACTAACCTATAATCAAGAGCATGTTATATTATATAATCAGTGCATATAATTTGGAATCGAAAGTACTTAAAATAGATTGAAATTGAAAGAATAAGATTTAAGAGTACACTTATTTTTTGATGTAACCACCTTACCTATTTTCAAGTTGATTTGAAATAGATGTATCAATGCAAGGTTATAAAATTGATATTAGGATAACTATAGATAAATATATAAAGTGCATATATCCAATGAGATTTAGATAGATACTATAAGGCACATGCCCCCAACCTTGGAGTAAAGGGGATTTATCACTTGGTACTTAAGATTATCTCAACCATGTAACCTAATCATATTTATAACCTAGTGAGGCTATATTATACAATCGTGTCCAACCTAAAAATTTGGAAATATTTAGTGATTTAATAACCTCAACCATACCAAAAAGTGAACAACTATTATAGTAGATTAGCTCAACAAAGTTCATAAAAGTCCAATTGGGGTATTAGTTTGTAAAAGTCTTTGATGGGGTAACAGTCCATAAAAATGTTTGGGAATATGAAACTAATTTGGATTTTGAAATATTAGGCACAAATTACATATGATAAACACCTTAGATATGTCTCACGCAAAAATTATATATAATAATGTTACTAGAGAATTGCATTATCTATAACCATAAAGTCATCCATAAGTAGTTATAACACACACACTTCACACCCAACATCATGATAAATACATATACTTAGTAGAGAAGTTAATCCCATACAATAATGTAGATAATATTTTATTTATATGCAAAGGAAAATACAATTAATTTATAAATCAATCTTATCTTAGAGAAGATAGATCTTACTTACACTTCTAGTTGTTGATACATTATATATTTGAGGTTATGATCAAGATGGATCCTCTAGACCTAGCCAAGGGATCTCTTATCACAATGATATCACTAGTGAGGGTTCCAAATCCTCAAGTCAATCAAAACTATGTGATTACCCTAACTAGGTCCTATATTTTCATATTCACAATGTATAAATGATAAAAGTAAATTAATGTCTAATCTAGTGCTCACCAAAGCTTGTGGCATAAAGTGTTAGTAATAAACATAAACAATAAACATGTATAGAAGATATATACGTAGGATAATTTATATGAAATCCTAATAAATGGGAGAGAATTATAAATGCAAATCTATCCACTCTTGCAAAAAAGAACACAATTAGGAATACTTACCTTTAAAGATGAATCTACTAAGCCTCAATCTCTTCCTTGGCCAAGGTGCTTCATAAGAGATTATTATGGTATGTAAGCATGACAAGGATAAATCAAATTTAGGATACACAACCTATCTATGCATCCAAAACACTTCTCCACAATGCAAGATCCATATCTCCAAAGAAAGTATTAAAACCTTGAGTTATGTTTCTCAAGTAGAATGGTGGATAAGAAGATGCATAATATATATCTCTTCTTTTTATCTTCTTTTTCTAATAAATGTTGAAATGAATGCATATATATAAATGAATCTAACCCTAATATTTTTTGAAAGTTTCATTGATAGGGTCAGTCCAATTGACTTTGTATTAATATTGATAAAATCAAATTAGGTCCTGGTCTAGGTTATCCAAGAGCTGACCTAGACCCTTAATGAGTTTAGACAATTAGAGTGTAGGGACAATGGGTTTGATAGTGTATCGTAAACTAGCGAAAAGGATTGTAAGTTAGGGAAGGGCTAATGAAGGTAAAAAATGACTAGAAGAGCATGCAAAATAGGAGGCAAAGATTAGAGAAAGAATTTTTGGAGATGGTTAGAATGGTATGAAGTGGTAGTATAAGGATAAAAAGCATGTGAAGCAAAATGGTCTGCCCACCCTTTTCCCACTGCACCCCTTAAGGCGTGTACTCAAAGATATTAAGACTCGATAGGTTCTTGCAAGAGAGAAAGCATTAGAAATTGATAAAGTTTGAAAACATTATGTCTATACAATTTTCATATTATTAAAATATTGTGGGTAGTTAACATGCATATGAGAGTATAGCTCAAACATAACATGTCTTGAATTAAGATAGGAAAAGGAACACAAAATTGTTAAATGGTTTTAATGATAATTAACTTAAAGGATGTGGTATATGTTTCCTTTCACTAATATAAAGATAGATGATTAATGCAATTCAATAAATTTTGTTTGTAGAAAAAAGTATCATTCATTTGAAATTTTGAATAAGGGATTTGAATAGTTATGATCATGTCTAAGATTTAAACATTCACTTAGGATATGGAATTATGTTTTAATAAAAAGAATCTCAGAGTTGTTTACTATGTGTATTAATAACTTTATGTTATAATTAAAAGGTTTGTATAAATGAAGCACTAAATAGAATATATTGACCATTTAAACTATACATTAGAATGAGTTATCGTGTCTTAAGGAATAAATTTTTATAGATATTTCTTGTTATAAGTTTATCTAATTAAATTTATAAGTGAATAAACTATACCTTTGGGAAATTTTGGGTAGCCTATTAAATGAGTGACTAATTTTGTATAATGCACACTCCTTGTCCATGATCACCTAAAATAATGATCTCTAAGTCATAGAAATTTATGGTAAGAGTGACAGTCTTTATAATGTCTTTAGCCTACCTTTGCAATTCATTATAGATCTTCATGTTGGAATTTAATGTAAAAAATAAAAGGATGAAGCCGTTTTGGTGGTGATTTACCTAGTCCCTTGCTTTTGGCATGTCCTTAAAGTTTGGAGAGTTTTTCATTAATAAATCTCTTAGACATCATTCATAGTTAGAGGTAGTTTTCTTAAGCTATACCTTCCCTTTTAACATGGTAAATTTTTTTGTTTAAATGCCTTAGGTCATTATGATTTTGATTTTCCTTTGTTAATTAGATTAATCCTTTGGTTGGTTGATAGCTTAGACTATTTAATTATCTTGGCTAGAGTCAGACACATGTCTTATTTGGGATGGCTCACAATTTCATAGTCTTGAGCTCGATGAAATATTTTAAAAAAAAATCCCAATGTTGTAAGACCGTGAGATCATTATTCATAGTGATTTATGATTAACACACATCCTTGCAAATCTTTGAATCTCAAAATCTTGTGAAAGAATACTGTAGAACTAGAGCCCTTTTATTTCATGAATTATCATGAAGCTGTAAGTGTGTGAAAATACACTATGTAACACCAGATATGTTGGGAATGTTTCATAACTTGAACTAAATATGAGCATTATGAAGCTACAAAACTAAGGCACATAAATAGCGTGCCTAGTCAACCCATCTTCCTTGAGTCACAATAAGTAATGGGTTTGTAACACATATGAGTTGATAATGTGTGGTATGTTACTTTATTTGGTAAACCTATAATCGTCTACCATTGCATAGGCTTTTTAAATCATCTATGAGAGTCTAAACTTGCCAAAATGTGTTGTATGGCACTGATCAAGGGTTTGGATGTCTCTCAACTCGTAAGGTTGATAGAGTAGACCATGTGGACCTAGAGAATCTAGTGATACCCATGTCTAGTCATGAAGCGATATGACATTTGACAAAATCCAAGAATGCAATCTATCATCTAGCAAGAGATCCGTGATTGAATTGAATCTTGCAACTGTGCAAAATTATGATAAGTAGAAGAATCTAGTTAGTTTGGAGCGTTGATAACAAATATCATTTTGGGTAGGGTACGAACCATGTACCCATAAGAATAATATCTTGGGAGGAAGGCAACTTAACTTGCCTTATTGGAAAAAAATCAATCAAAGGCAAATCCTTTAGAATTAATACCATCAATGTTTTAAATTAGCACCAAATAGTAATGTGTCTCTATGTCATCGATTAAGATTTTAATCAAGTCACAGTTTGGGCAAATAATTAACTGTTTAAGATATACTTGAAATTAATAGCTTGGGAAGTTAGTATGCCCTTCTATGATTGAAGTAATAACAAGACCCAATTAAAGATTTTACTCGAAGTCATAAATTGGAAAATTTATAGGCATTCTATACATATTTGGAAATTTTGAATCAAATGGAGGGGTTTGTTCTAACACTAGAGCAACCTAGACAATTGACCGATTTGTGGGCCTATAAACCATAGTTTTCGAGAGCATAGCATGGCACATGCTACCTGTTATCGTAATTTGTCTACTATGTCCATATTAATTTCAGAAGATAAATTATGATGCTATGTGGTTTTTGTACATTGTAAATGAGATCTAGTTGTGTGTGCAAGAAAGTATGTAACGTATTTTCAACATATTTTATTATTGTTAAAAATAAAAATAAAAAATGTAGTTGGGTTCAAAGTGGCACAAGAGGGTGCTATACAATAATAAAGAAACTAATCTAAGACCTCATGTACTTTCTCCACATTTCCAATAATATAATGTAATGAAATTCATGTCTAAAAAAATTTACTTAAATATTATTTTTAAATTAATATAAATTTTATATATTAATAATATTACATTTATATAAAATAAATTTTTAAATATATAAATTTGTTATTTAATTATATATCTTTTTAATAGAATGGAGGAGTGTGTTTTTTGTTTTCATCATCGTCATATTGTATATAATTTATTTTTACCCAAATAATTTTTTTTATTTATTGAATCACAAAATATGATAATGACCTAATTAAAAAAAAGAGAGAGAGAAAGGAAAAAAAGAGTTATAACACAGAACTTGGTCTTATTTATGACAAGTAGCAACCAGCTCGTGGAAACAACATACCTGCCATGTTCTCGCTTTCACACACCTGCACAGTCCGGTGCACACTTACAATCAGCACCAAATTTTGACAATAATAATGACCAAATTAACATAATCTCAAATACCATTGCAATTGCTGCGCTCTCAGTGTCGATGGAGGCCATTTGCAACTGGCTGTGCAGGAAATCCCTGTAAGCCTCGTTATTCACATAGATGTTGGCACTGCTTCCTCTTTCAACTCTCCTAATCTTTGGCTGGCGTTGAAGACATACGATGGACATTCTGTATTTCAATTCAGTCCACCACACAGCCGTTAGCGATATTTACAATAGTTCATTACTTCAATGAAGCAAAACATGTGACATTTTATATACTGAATAGTAATAATACCTCCAAGTTCTTGGGAGTTTCATACAAATTGTCATCGACATTGAACCAAAATTTGGGTATTCCCTTCTCGGGATTTCCTTTCACATAAATCATTTCCTTTTGCGAATACAGCTTTTGAATTTTATTCGCAACTTTGTTTTCTCAAACGTTGTATTCCGAAACTGTGAGGTTCGCAATGTTGCGATCGAAACTCCCCTTGTCCCCTCCAAATTTCTGATTTCACGTCACAGAACTATAATTACGCTTAATTATTTATTACACAAACAAGAGGAAACGTTGAGGAGGAATAAAACGGAAGAATGATGTTGCGAAGTGCCTGCCAGTGTGCGCAAAATGTTCGGGAATAGCGACGTCTCCGATCCTGAGTTTGTTCAGATTTGCGCTTCCCGCTCTTCTATAGTGAATTACTGCGCTCATACGTAATAGACTGAGCAGCAACTGTGTCGTCTGCGCTCCGTTCGCCTGTGCCACTACATACATGCATTCCATTATTAATCATATTAATGGTTGGTAGTACGGAGTATCTTTTATTCATTTGTCTTAAATGTGTTTACCATTCCTCTTCCGCTCAATGCCCTTCAATATTTCCCACATAGAATCACATGTTGAAAAGTGATGCTGAAGTGGAGTTTCCTGAGTTGTTCTAATTTTAGACTATAAGTGTTAATTTAATTTGCATGGACAGTTTTTGTGGAGCTAAATTTAGACAGTTAGTTAATTTTTAGTTAATATATTTAAAAAAAAAAAAAAAAAAACCCTTAGAAAGGCTAGAGTTAGTTTTAGTTGACATTACATGCAAATTATTATTTAAATAAGAAGGAGAATGATTCCAATAATTTGAAGAAAAAGTATTTTTTATTTTTGCAATTCTTATTTCTTATGTATTATGAATATTGCATATATTTCGCTGTGATTTAATTTTATTTAAAATTTTACATTTGTTATCAGAGCAAGGATTTTTCTTTTGGGTTAAAGATTTAGTAGTTGGAATTTTGCCAAAAATTTATCATGTCAAATTCTAACTCCTTGCCCATTCCAAAATTTGATGGAAATGAGTATGATTATTGGTGTATCAAAATGATGACTTTTTTGATAGAAAAAAAATTTGTGGGAGATTGTTGAATCGGGTTATGTAGAGCCAGCTGATTAGAATGCCCTCACAACAAATGATAAAACAACTAAGAAGGAGGCTAAAAAGAAGAATGCTCAAGCCTTATTTCATATTCAAATAGCTCTAGATAAGAGCCTATTTCCGTGAATTGCAAGAACAAAGACATCATAGGATGCTTGGAATACTCAAAAAGAAGCTTATCAAAGTAGTGATCAAGTCAAAGTTGTTAAGTTACAGACATTGAACAGAGAATTCAAGAATTTGAAGATGCAAGAAGTTGAAAGTGTGAGTACCCATTGTGTCAGAGTAAAAGATGTGGTCAATAAGATGGTTACACTTGGTGAAATTGTTAACAATGAGGTTGTGATCAAAAAGGTGTTGAGGACTCTCCACCAAGGTGGAACCATGTTGCCATAATCATAGAGGAAAGAAAAAATTTGTCTACCCTTCAATTTGATCATCTAGTGGGATCTTTGATGTCTCATGAAGAAAAATTGAGAGATTCATTTGGGGAAAGTGACGAGAACTTTTTCCTCCAAATTACAAATCACAAAGAATGAAGATGCCAATAGTAGCATCAAAAGTAATCAAGGCCAAGGTAGAGGTCAAAATCAGAATTACTCAAGAGGAAATAGAGGCATAAGTGGTTTTTGAGGAAGAGGTGGTTTCAGAGGAAGAGATAGAGGCCGATTTGATAAAAAATATCCAATGTTATCATTGTAACAGGGATGGCCACTTTAATTATGAGTGTAAATTAATAGAAGGTAATAATGATAAAAATATTCATTATGCTCAAGAAGGTGATGAGAATCCTCTAGATAATTTATTTTTATCTTATGACAAAGCTGAAAATGTTTCTAAAGAAGTTTGGTATTTAGATTCAGGATGTTCTAACCACATGTCAGGGAATGAATTTTTTTTTCTATAATAGATGAAAGTTTTAAATCCAAGATCAAGCTTAGTGATGACAAATCATTGAAGGTTGTTGCAAAAGGAGCTATGGAAGTCCATACAAAAGAAGGTATGAAGAGTGTTAAAGACATTTATTAAACTCTAAAGTTAAAGCATAATTTGTTGAGTGTTGGACAATTATGTGAGAAAAATTATAAATTTGCATTTGAAAATCAACAATGTATAATTTATAATAAGAATCAACGAAATAGAGTGGTAACAGTTGTGCCTATGACAAAGAATAGGATATTCCCATTGAAGTTTAGTAAATATAATAGGAACCTTGTCAATATGGTATATGAGGATACAAGTTGGTTGTGGCATCTCAGGAATGAGAATTTAAATTTTCATAGTTTGAAAATTCTAATATCAAAAGCATTAGTTTCTAGTTTGCCTAAGGTTGAAGAGCACAAGGAAGTTTGTGAAGAATGTGCTAAAGAAAAACATGCAAGAGAGAAATTATCAAAAGGCAATGTATGGAGGGCTCATTATCCACTCTAGTTAGTTCCTTCAACCATTTGTGGTCCTATGCAGACAAAGATTTTGAATAAGTCATCATATTTCATTACTTTTATTGATGATTACTCATGACAGTGTTCGGTTTATTTTTTAAGACTAAAAGTGAAGCTCTTGAGACATTTAAGAGGTTTAGAGCCCTTTTAGAAAATGACAAAGGGTGCAAACTCAAATGTTTAAGGAGAGATCATGGAGGATAATTTTGTTCAAAAGTATTTCAAGGTTATTTTGATATGCATGACATCATAGAACAACTCACCACTGCATACACACCTCAAAAAAATGGTGTAGCTGAAATGAAGAATCGTATAGTGGTGGAGATGGCACAAAGCACGCTACAAACAAAGGGAATAAGCAATTCTTTTTGGGGAGATGTAGTTGCTACAACAGTATATATTCTCAATCATAATCTCACTAGTGCACTTGACATGGTGACTCTGTATGAAGCTTGGTATGAGAAAAAGCAAAATGTTAATTATTTCAATGTTTTTGGTTGCTTAGCCTATGTTCATGTTCCTGATAAAAAGAGGGAAAAGTTAGATCCCAAAAGTGAGTCATTTATTTTTTTGGATATAGTGAGGAAAGTAAGGTTTACAGTTTATATAATCCTCTCACTAATAAGGCTTATTGTGTCAAGCGATGTGATTTTTGATGAAGGGGGAGTTTATGGTCATCAAAAAGGCCATATGGAGAATTCAAAATCTATTTTAAATGAAGTTATTATGGATGATATTGATCATGGGCAACCCACTAATATTTTTTTTCCAAGTGCTACAAATCCACCAAGTAACCCCTCATCTAGTTGTTCAATTCCAAGTGTAAGCCCAGATTCAAGTCCTAGTTCTACAAGGAAGGTAAGAAGATTGAGTGACATTTATCAAAGGAGTTCAAATAAAGCACATGAAGAAAATCCAAGAGGTGAGACACTGAATTTTGCTTTACTTACCAAGGCTGATTTTGAACCATCATGTTTTGAAGATGCATATACTAATAAAATTTGGATGAAAGCAACGCAAGAAGAGATGGATTCTATTCACAAGAATGACACTTGGGAGCATACAAAGCTTCCACATGACAAGAAGAAGATTGGCACCAAATGGGTTTACAAGACTAAGTGTAACAGTGATGGAAATGTTGAAAGGCATAAGGCAAGATTAGTTGCTAAAGGCTTCACATAGAAGTATGACATTGATTATGAAGAGACATTTGCACCAGTAGCAAGACAAGAGACCATTAGAAAGCTGATTTCATTAGCAACTCAAAATAATTGGAGCATCTATCATATGGATGTGAAAAGTGCCATCTTGAATGGGTACTTAGAAGAAGTATATGTGGAACAGCCACAAGGTTTTGAAGTGCAAGGAAAAGAAAATCATGTCTACAAGTTAAATAAGGCTTTGTATGGCCTGAAACAAGCACCAAGAGCATGGTATGCTAGGATTGATGGATATTTTCAAGAGAATGGCTTTCAAATAAGTAAGAGTGAACCTACCCTTTACTACAAACAAGAAGAGATGATGGTGCTAAAAGAGTTGATGAGACATCCTATAGAAGTATTGTTGGAAGCTTAATGTTTCTAACTCATACAAGACCTGATATTGGTTATTCAATATCACTAGTTTCAAGGTACATGACAGAGCTATCAAAAATACATATGAAGGCAGCCAAGAGAATTTTGAGGTATGTGAAAGGCACTCTAGACTTTGGTGTTCATTACTACACTTCTAAAAGGTTCAATCTTGTTGGTTTTAGTGATTCTGATTGGAGAGGTAGTTTGGATGATCGAAAGTCAACATATGGAAATTATTTTTATTTTGATTCTGGTTTGATTACTTGGAGCTCAAAGAAGCAAACTATAGTTTCGTTTTCTTTTAAAGAACCAGAGTATGTTGTAGTTACTTCAACAGGTACACAAGCATTATGGCTTAAAAAATTTATTGAAGAAATCGGAGAGATTCAAGTTCAGCCCAGAGTTAATTTTTGTGATAACATTAGTGCTATTAAATTGGCCAAGAATCCAGTCCATCACAGTAGGACAAAACATTTTGATTTAAAACATCATTTTATCTGAGATTTAGTGTAGAAGAAGGTAGTAGAATTGAGATACATCAACACTAATGAACAATTAGCAGATATCTTCACTAAGGCAGTGGCAAAGAATCAATTTTTGAAACTCAGAGATCAAATTGTGAGCCCTCTCAACATCAAGGGGGGGAGTATGTTGAAAAGTGATGTTGAAGTGCAATTCACTCAGCGCTATTTTTAGACTATTAGTGTAAATTTAGTTTTCATGAACAATTTTTGTGGAGCTAAATTTAGACAGTTAGTTAATTTTTAGTTAATATATTTTTAGAAAAAAATAAAGCCTTAGAAAAACTAGAGTTAATTTTAGTTGATATTACATGCAAATCATTATTTAGATAAATTTAAAATTCTACACCTCCAACCTGTTACAGAATCACCAACAACATTTAACACAAAACACCAAGAACATTTAACACAATTTTAGTGACGTTTTAATACTCGGCCTGGAAAATAGAAGTGAATGGGTAAAAGAGAAAGTACCGGAGACATCTAGTTCAAACAGGTCCCGGTCCCGGTCCGGTTGGAATGTTCCAGAATCTAGAATCTAGAACTACGCGGAGTTCTTCTACGTCCGAAACTACCAAACCAACATACGGTCCCCTTGTGTTGATATGCCGGATCTTTTCAGCTATCTTGGAGGAATTTCAGAATGGGAGGGGAATTGGAAGGCAATCATCATCAGCAAAAGAAAAGCTGGGGGAATCATTGTGCGAGCATTTCAGGGTCTCTGCAAAGCCATGAGAGACTAACTCTGGATAAAATGGGATGTAACTACTTAGGTTGGTTTGAAATACAATGCTCTGCACTCCCATTTATAGGGAGGAACACCGACGATTTTCCACATCTAATAGCTATTAGGGTATTAATTAATATTGTATAACCAAACACACACCTTATCTTGTACATGGTATACCCACGTGAAGAAAAGCCTACGGAATTAAAAGGACTATGCTTCAACCATAGATGTAAAGGATTGCAATCCCCGATTTCCAACGATGCGTAGACACGGTGATTACTATCACTTTCACTATGTCGCATTTGACACTGAAATATGAATATGATTCTTGATTGTTTTGATTCTTCACTTTTTCAATTCACTCAGCAAAAGAATGTGGTTCATCCTACATGAAAAGTGGAGATCAATTCCACACTATTTGGAACGAGTCTGGACCGTTCCATAGCTTTGATTTTTGGTCGTTTCTAGAGTTATGGCAGGGCAAAGATAGCAGGACGAGTTACAGTTAATACCATTGACGTTGTAATCTATTAAATGTATTCAACGCGTAATAAATCGAATCGGACGAACAAATTGAATGGTGGTGTCAATTATTTTTAAAGGAACTCAATGTTGGATAAGATCAAAACATTGTTGGATGTAACAATTAGCTCCTCATTGAAAGTGAGAATGAAATTGAATCTTAAATTAGTTCTTCTCGCATATAGTTAGTTGACAAGATTATTTACAGTGAATAAGTAATGATAAAGTTGAGAAACTTTGTTTAAGGATAAGCAGTACGATGGTGATCAATGGGCACGTACCGTTTGTAGAAATTGCTCGCGGAAAATCGCACTAGTGTGTCTGCTGATAAGGATTAAAGTAGTAAAACCATCCCAACCCAATGTCTACCTTACGACTGACATGTCAGAGAATGGGAAACTGAGCTGTCTAACGTCTATAACTCCGTTTACAATTTCCGTTTTCATAGTTGACAGTTGTAAAATTATTGGGAATTTTAGAGGTATTATTTTTCATAGAATCAAAGGATTAAAATTGATGATGATGATGATGATGATGATGATGATGATGATGATGATGATGATGATGATGATGATGATGATGATGATGATGATGATGGTGATGGAACCTAGTCCGATCGGTCAAGTATTTTCGTTGCCGTTCTGTTGGTCTCCAGGTCTAGTCTCCGCCTCATGGTGCCGGTATTAGGCGTGTCTAACTAGCGCCGCCAGTCACGTTAAAAAGTTTACCAAGTTTTTAAAAAAAATAAAAATAAAAATAAAAAATAATAATAATAATAATAATAATAATAATAATAATAATAATAATAATAATAATAATAATAATAAAAAAATGAGTGTGTAATATTTATGATGAATTTAATGATGTTTGATATAATATATTTTGAATATATTTTTATATCAATTAATATGCTACAATGGTAAGTAGGGTATGGTGAAAAGGAATGGGGTGTAATGTCCATGAGTGTATTAAAATTAATATATGACATTAAAAATTTCATCTATTTCACTCTCATAATTTTTTTTCTTAAAATTGAGTTGGAAAAGGAGATTCATAATGACAAATAACTAAATGTGATTATGTGATACCTAATAATTGGTAGTAACTATAACTTGATGGCCTATTCACAAAAAGATACCTATGTATGATTGATTGTTATCGAAGTATCCAAAGTTTTTTTTCCATGTTATACTTTCCAACAATATGTACAATTAACATATTCAATGATTTTAATAACTCTTTATAATGTGTTGATGTCAAACCTTTTATTCCATATAAATGTACTAAGAATGAAATAAGAATTTTATTTTTGAAAATAAAAAAATATTTATTTAATAAATTGGAAAATTCTAATATTCAATTTCTAATTATTAATTTAAAATATTAAATAAGAGAATTTAAAAATTATTTAGTTTAAATCAAAATTTGTTTTGACAAACAATTATGTGAAATTTAAAAATAACATAAAATATCTTTCTAAGAATTAAATTATATGATATTTTAAAATATATTGGAATAAATTATATTAGAAAAAGTTCTATTTTTTTAATAAAAATAAAAATAATATTAACTTTATTAAGTATATGTAATAAATCATAATAAATACTTTAAATCAAATAAAAAAATAAAAATAAAAATTAAATGATGCCATTAAAAAAACAAAAGCAAAAACTTGTATATCATCTTTGAAATGGGGAAGAAAAATTGTAGCCTTTCACTATGACGATAAGATCAAAATCTTGTTGGATGTAAACAATAACTAGCTGCTCATTGACAATAACAAAGAAATTGAATCATACTAATTCTCAACATATAGGATGCAGTAAACTATTTGCAGTATAGGCAGTACGATGGGGATATATAGTGACTAAAGTGCCTCAAATAACTAGTGTGGCTACTTCACCATCCCGTACACTCGCGTGAAATATAAATAATATTTCATCTCATCCCTATTTTAAGCCCTCCAATATTAAATAGATGGTTTGTCGCTTGAAAATATCTCACGTTGTTGCATTACTCACTGCTTTCATATTTCACTATTTTCAAATCCCCTATTCAAGAACTCGTAAGGAATTATCCATTTTAAATAGCCACCATAAAAGATAGATGGAGTAGTAAATAAGGATAATGGATGCGAAATATCTGCTATTAATTAAGATTGAGCTTGAGCTTTGATAAGGGAAAAAATATTGCTGCTCTTTTGTTTTTTTAATTTGGATGAATGCTTTATCTTCTAATGAAGATAAAAGAGGTAAAATTTGAAGGTATTACAAAAATTATATTTTTGTTAATATAAAAAAAATAAGTTTTGGTGTTTGGTATTATCAATATAAATTTTTATTATTTTCAATATTAACTACTATAATTTATGTATTGTTAGAGTCAAAATTATTTTGAATAGAAATAATTTAAAGGTCCCTAAAATTATAAGGGGATCATCATATTATGAATATTTTTTTGATTTTATATTGGACTTATACATTTTTTCATCCAATCAAACATAAATATTAATAATTTATATATCCTTTTTACTAATTCTATAAACTATAGAATTAAATTCACCAAGAAAAAAATTGACCAAACATGATTCAACACCAAAAATTGGATGTAAACATAATTTGTTATCATTTTTACAAAAATATATTGTTATCTATTTGCCTACCATATGGACCTTCAATTTATTTTTTCTTAACACATTCTATGTTGCTCCATGCAATCAACATATTAAATAATTTTAATATTTCTTTGTTATGTGTTGAAGATAAATCATGGGATGAAAATAAGTTATATTATAAATGAAATGAGATTTTTTAATGTAGAAGACAAAAAACTATTAGTTTAAAACATTGATAATTTTAGTCCTCAATATTTGACTTGATATTTTTTACATTCAGTAATTTTTCTTAGAAAGTTGTCTAACTTATTTGGAAGCCTTTTTGATTAAAAAAATTGTGTGCATTGTAATAACAATGCTAAATATTTGAAAGGGTTGAACCATATGATGTTCTTATATGCATTGGTATATCACATACTAGAAGGAACTGACCTAAATCACAAATGAGAATAATATAACTTGCACCAAATAGTTATGTTTAGGGTTATGCAAAAGCTTATAAAAAATGTTGATCAACATATGTCAAAAACTTTGGTTCTATGAAATAATTTGATTGATCATAATATATTAGATATATTACAAAAAATGTTGTAAAATTAAAATTTCTTGTTCTTACAATAATTTTTTCTTTTTCTTTTATAGCTAAGTAAAAAAATAAATGGACTATGAAAACTTTAATGCTAAATGCCATAATACCTATTACTACAAGAAATAGAAATGGATAGTTATTAGGAGTTGTTTATGAATTCAATGCCAGTTTTATGTTGTTAATAAGCTATGATTTTCCTCTACCAATAGTACCCTGAATAATCATATTCATATGGAAGAATTTTAGTGTTTTCATTGTATTGTTACATAATAATATCAAAATCAACTTATTATTCTACAAAAAACTACCGTGAAGTCTAAAGGGCATGACCTAATGGCTAAGTTAGGGGAATCCTATATTTTTTAGATTTGTTTGTTATGATAGAGGGTTTATTACTCGATGGTAAAAGTTTCTCAGATTAGGCTAGTGAGGAGAGTGTTATTCATGTGGTAGCAGAGAAACAATGCTCATCTTATGCAGTTTCCACTAAGAAAAGATACAATGGGAAGCATTAAAATTTATTTTTGTAAACTTCAATCCTTTAGTCTAGTTTAAAGGGAAAAAACTTAGGAAAGTACTAAACTAAGAGGATATTTTGGAAAATATCATAATGGTTTATCATTTTTCAAATGTTTGGACTACTCTCCATGACCTTCAAAAATGGATAAAGAAGAAGTTGGAACTATTATACAAGGCACCATTATCATTTTACCTTTTGCAAGAGGATTTTTGTTGTTATTTTTAATCTTTTGAAAGATAAAGAGATAATATTTTTAGATATTCTATGGAACTAGGATCTAAACCTTCTCCTGCATAAGTCTTGGACTCTTTCATTTGACCTCTAACCAAGTAATTCAATTTTAGACTAATCTTAGTAAGATTACCT
>JARHVA010000454.1:120000-175000 GCA_037957365.1 Torreya grandis | reverse complement strand
AAGTTGAGAAGATTTGGATAAGGATAACTAGTACAATGGTGATAAATGAACATGTACCATTTGTAAAAAAATTGATAGCAAAACATTAAAAATTTGATAAACAAATTTAAAGCTATACGAGAACCATTTTTAGCTTTTCATGCACATGAAATGAACTAATTTGAAGTTGTATAAGAATATTTTTCATTTGTTCATGCACATAAAATGAATTATTAATTAAATATTACAATATTAAATAATGTTTTATTAATGAACTTGAATACTATCAAGATAACACCAATAGGAAAAGCTTATGAAATAATAATCTATATTAATTCATATTAAATGATTAAAATAATTAAAAATGATTCATAAATAAACTTTAACTAAGAATTGGAGATGACATGCAAAATTTAGAAGTCCTAAAAATAATAAAAATCAACCTATTATTTTTAGCAGCTATTTTTTTTAATATGTTTCACATGCAAGTGTGTATAGCTCTAAAAATGTCAAAAAAAAACTAAATAATAAAATTAACATATCAACTAAATATGCATTGAATTTTTAGTCTAGTTACCAAAATATAAAATTTCTAAAATGAGAAAGATATCGAAAATGATATTAAACTATGATTTTAGACACCCATATAGTCATGTATGGCCTCTAAAAATATCCAAGTCATCCATAACTAGATAGGATGGGTTATGGTTTCATTGATATTTTTGAGATGGTCATTTTTGTGTGAAGATAACATAGCTATGGATAAAAAATTATAGCTTCTATAAGTTTGGCCTTTTTTGCATCATTATTCTCTAGATGAAAACAACTTAGCTATTATGAGTTACTCTGATTATACTACAACCATTTATTCTTATCAATATTTTTCAAATATCATTCTATAATCCAAGTGTTGTCTTCCTATTTTAATCCTTCCCATTGTACCAAATACGTATCATAACTTCTTTGCCTTATGTTTACCATCTTCTTATCTAGAACCTACAGTATCTTTTTGAAAAGGTAATTTTGACATGAGTACAGGCTCAAACAAAACTATAGATCAAAATTTATGGAATCTAAAAGTTTGGCCTCTTTTTTTGCATCATTTATATAAAAAATAAAATAAAATAAAATGCTTGAAATACTAAAAAATATATAAAATTCCTATCACTATATTAAATTTTTAGTAAGAGCATTAAAAATTACATAGGCTATAGAGGAGTCCAGGGTGTTGGGAAGGCAATAGGGAAAGCTCATATAAAAGAGATTTGAAGGGTTTCAAGTGTGCTCATGAAAAATAGTCTGTACCCAATGTTTGCCTTATGACTGACATGTTTGAGATTTGGAAGCAGTACATTGTCCAAGTTACTCAATGATCTAGTTTACAATTTTTTTCATCGCTGATAGTCATTTCCAAAAAAAAATTAAAAATAGTGTAGGACATAAAAATGACAAACTCATATGATCCAAAATTTATAGCCTTCCACCTAAAATTGGGAGAGATAAATGTTAAATTTAAGTAATACAGTGAATCAGTAAAAGTTCTACCTATTTTTGCTTATTTATCCTAATCAAATGTGTTGATGTGAAGCTTAAAAACTAGTTAATAATGAGGTCAATGATTTTGTATCATTTTTTATTAAATGGCCATCATTTCTACATTATTTGAACTAGATTTCATGCAATCCACCTATTGGAATTTATAGGATAAGGTTGGATTAGGTATGAGCTACATGGATGTTTTTGTCATAAGAATATTGGGATTCTTTGGGAGGATTTTAGCTAGCTCCATTTAAGAAAATTGGAGTGCACTAAATTCGATGTTTGTATGACTATTTGCTAATTTATGCTGCATTAAAAGAATGTTAAATCTCATTTAAATATTTTCCCTACATTTTTTTGTTTAAATATATTAAAACATAACTCTCATCTAATCGAATAGAGTTTAATATAAATTAGTATATTTCAAAATCATGGATCAGATTATTATACTAGCATTTATGGTAGGGATACATAATGAAAACATTGATAGAGTCAAATAAATTGAGTAAAAATAATCATGATCTTAGTGCTACGGAGGGTAGACATTATTGTTATTTTTTATGGGACATACACATGATCCTATATTCTTACTAATTATTCTAAAGAGAAACTCAGAAAAATATGAAGCTCTTATAAGGAGCACAGTCTTGAGAAAATACAAAGCTAATAAAACCTCATGGTGACTTATAAATCTTCAATAAGCATTGAATAAAAAATATGCATTCAGTAGCAAAGTATAGCAAGGAAAGAAAGGAAAATGGTGAGCTTAGAGAATTAAAGGGTAATGATGAGGATGTTGTTTCCTATGCATCATATATCGATTTTTGTTATATTGTAAGTTATGATAATCTTTCTAATTTTAAGCATTGTCTTTATCTTTTATACTCTTTCTTTTATTGCTACTCTAAAGGTGTTACACTACATAAGCAGTGATTAAAAAGAGCATTGGGTTTTTTTTAAAGAAAGAAACCATTTAGTTCAGTTTGAAATGAGGGTTGTCGCATATGTCAAGATGGCATACTGTTATTCTTATTGTTGTTGTTAAGGGTAGGGTTTAGGTTTTGAAAAAAATAGAGAAGATGGAGTATAATCAACAAAACACTTTCAAAGTATATTTTAGGGTTGTGGGGGATTCTTGGGGTGTCTTTTATTAAAGGATCAAAACAAAAAATATTGACATATTCAAAATTTTGCAACACTTTAAAAATGGAAAAGAGAATATGGAAATGTTTGTAGTGCCTATAATAAGCTTAATGATATGCAATGCAACATATTCGAACTACTTTTTTATGTTTATTGACTCCAAACAATCACAGCCAAGGCAGGGTGGGAAGGAGTAGGTTTTAATGTCCATG
Source organism: Torreya grandis (assembly GCA_037957365.1). NCBI lineage: Eukaryota > Viridiplantae > Streptophyta > Pinopsida > Cupressales > Taxaceae > Torreya > Torreya grandis. Next base: position 172,127 of record JARHVA010000454.1, on the reverse strand, counting down.
AGTGTATTAAAATTAATAGGTGGAAATAAATTTTCATCTCTTTGACTGCCATAAGGATTTTTTCTTAATCTTACAATGTAAGATGGGATTAATGATAACAAATGATGAAACACGACGATGAGATACCCACAAATTAATAGTAAACATAACTTTTTGGCATTTTTATAAAAGATTGCTTGTCTTTAAGTGATTGTCATCATTTTCTTCAAACTTCATTTTTTCCTTGGTAAGCTCTCCAATTTTACATGCAATTAAAATAATCAATGATTTTAACTATTCATTTTAATATATTAAAGCTAAAGTATTTATTGTATATAATTATGTTGAAGAATAAAATGAGATTTTTTTCTAAAGACGTAGATGTATCTCTTCAAAATATTAGAAAAATTCTATCTTCAGCTTTTAATTCAAAATCTAAAATATTCAACAAAATATTTCAAAAATTTATATAACCTAAATTAAAAATAAAGACAAAAAATAATTTACAGTTTAAAAACAATATTAAAGTTCGTCTTAAAAATCAAACCGTATAATGTCCCAACATAAATTGGAAGGAATTTTAATAAAAAATGGTGACTCAATTTCCCGTTGAGAATAGGAAGTCTATTAAATGAAGAATAATAAGAATATTAAATCAAGTAAGACGCATCAAATTATATTAAGGAACCTTATAATTCAAAGGTAATTTTAGCACAATTTTGGAACGAACCTGAACCTCCGTATGAAAGGTGGCGATTGATTCCATAATATCCGGAACGAATCTGGACCGTTCCATAGTTTTGATTTTTTTGGGGTCGTATCTAGAATCATCTCTGTTTTAACCATGGCCAGATAAAGATATTAATCGCTGATCTATTTATGTTTACTACCTATTTAGATTGAAACCAGGAATTAAACTATTAACATTCACGTTGAAATCTATCAATTCTATTAAATGTATTCAATGAGCAATAATAATTATATTAAATCGAATAGGACGCACAATTCGAACAGTGCCCCTTTTTTAATGGAAGCTTAAACGTCATCCTCATTTCCTAAAGAGAAATCGAATCTTAATGTTGGATAAGATCAAAACCTTGTTGGATGTCAACATTAGCTAGGAAAGCTGCTCATTGAAAGTGACAGGAATTGATGTAAATTACATTAGGATAAAGTTGACAAACTTTGGATAAGGATAAGCAGTACGATGGTGATAAATGGGACGTACCGTTTGTAGAAAACTTGCTCACCGAATCTAACATTATTCACTTTCTGAGAAAGAGATAACAATAGGTTAAGTAGAAACATTCGAGAATCCTTAGCTAGAACTACGTGGAGTTCTTCTTTGCCAGAGACTACCAGACCATGATACCCTCCCCTTTCTATTGACTCTCTCGATCGTTTCAGCTGCGTCCGGAGGAATTTCAGCATGGGAGGGAGATGTGAATGGGAAGAAAATCAACAGCAACAGAAGAAAAACAGGAGGAATCATTCCGAGAACATTGCAGCGTCTGTAGAAAGCCATGGGAGTCTAACTCTGGATAAAATGGGATGCAACTACTTTGGCTGGTTTGAAACGCCTTGTTCTTCACTTATATTCTATTTATAAGGAGAAATAGACGTATTCTTATATCTTTGAACATTTTTTTTATGGCGCGGAGGGGATGGCGGGGGGTCGCCCAATCTGATTTGTAATTTTCTATCCCGTCTTTTGAAAATTAACTGAATTGCATGCCATTCAGCATCCCTAGGAAAATATCTCCCATTATCTACAAACATTGGGTTGAAGAGGATGAGAGTCGAAATTTTCACTAATTTATTCGCAGCGGGTGTATATTTCAAAAATATTATAGATTTAACTTCAAATTGTTTAATTATTTGTTCAATAAAAAATACAAATAATAAAAATATATATTTTTAATTATTTTATGTTGTTGTGTATCAAATGGTTTAACCATCATCATCATCATTACATAGTAAAAGTTATTTTTTATTTTTAAATTAAAACATTTAATAATAGTTTCAAAGTTTAAAAATAAAAAATAAAAAATCTTCACAATTTAATTCTAATTTTCATATTTTTTATGTATTATGTTTTCTCTTCAAAATCTTAATATTTTTATCGTAGTTTTATTGTCTTAGTTTACAATTATCCCAAGAGGTGTTCCAAAATGACATTTGGGGATGGGAGGCACTCGTGACCATATTATAATGAATCTTATTTTAAGACAATAATTATTTCAAGAGGTATTCTATAATAGTATTTTAGGGAGCAGAGGTAACGGTGCACGATAATTTATTGTGTTCAATTTTAATTCTAATATTAAATTTGATGTCCATTTGACCGTTATACTAAAAAGATTTTTTTTAGTCATAATATGTACCCATATGATGCAGTTTGGAGCTCATCTTTTTTTCAGAAAGATTTTTTTAAACCTGACAGATAAATATAATAGTTAAGATTGATATGGTTTATTACCAGTGAATGAGAAATTTACAAAAAAAGTAATAAAGTTATAAATAATTATGGTATGTGAAAAATCCAAGATAGATGCTATGAGATTGATATCTCTTAACATTTTTTTTTTAAATTTTTAACTAAAAAGGGTAAAAATTTTATTCAGAAGAAACAACAAACAAGAAAATTACAAAATGTTTTCCTGGTCCACCAGAAGACCTAGCTTCTTGGCGAAATCCAAAGGCAACAACCTATGATCAAGAATCTTCCACTGAGGCCCCTGCTCTGAGGCCCATTTAGCAAGGTAGTCCGCAACCCCATTCCATTCCCAGGGTATATGTTTGAAAATCACAGATTCCAGAGAATTACTCAACTGGAGAGCCTGGCGTGCAACCACCACCAGCTGCTAATCCACACTATCCAAATTACGATTAATTAACAGATTTATTACAACCTGAGAGTCTAACTCACAAATAACTCGATCCCATCCTTGTTGACAACATTGCTGCATCGCCTGCAGGATGGCCATCGCTTCCATAAGATTATTAGAATACCAGCGTTTGTAAATGGAAAAAATAAAAAGGACATTTCCAGCACTGTCACATCCCACGCCTCCTATGCCCGCTTCACCAGGGTTGCCTCTCGAGGAGCCATCGGTGTTGACTTAGATTGTTCTACCCAGAGGGGGAGCCCATCATCCCATCCTACCAACTGGTCATTGCAACATCCTGGCTCTGTTCATAGGGTGCATGGGAGGTACGCTATAGGGGGTGGCTAAAGGCGTCCTAGCAAAGCTCAAAAATATTCTAGTATCTTTCGGCCCCAGGTCCTCATTATTATAACCTTTCGCTGAGAAAGTCTCAAGCAATGAGTATTTGATTTTCTCCCAGAGGGTGCTAAGCTCTAGCTGAGACTGCTGGAAAATCCACCTATTTCTTTCTATCCAAATGTTCCACAGAATAAATGATGGTCCTACCTTCCAAGCTATTTGTAACACTGATGATTTAGATGGAGGGTGGCCCTACCGGCTCCAGAAGTCTGCAAGCAAAGAAGCGTGCCAGCTGGGGTGCCCCCACGCACTCCACCAAAAGTGCCGGATTTGCTTTGCAAAAGAACAGTGGAAGAAGAGGTGCGGCCCTATTTCCTCATTACTACAACATAATACACACCTGGACGGTCCCTAAAATCCCATCTTACACAAGTTGTCCCAGGTAAGGCACCTATTGTACAATAAGGTCCATAGAAAAAGTTACATTTGGGCCAAGTAAAAGAGCTCCAGATTCTCTTCCCCCAATTGAAGTTAGCTTCTCCATGCCTTTGTTTAGTTAGGGCCTGATATCCAATAGAAACTGAATAGCACCCAGTAGAGTCTCCTCCCCAAGCAAGAACATCATGTCCTTGTAAGGAGCTACAACTTCTTGAATCTAAGATCTGAGAAAGTTCCAGTCACTCCTCCTAGGAGCCGCTCGGTGGTCAATCTGAATAAATTTTTCATCTAAAGCCAAAAGTCATGTTCAAATTGTACTCCTCCTTATAGTGAGCCATAGTAATCCAGCCAGCAACTTGGAAGGCATTGCACAGCGGTTGCAAATTCGGATGTGATGAAAAGAGTGGGGGCGATCCATCCCACGAGTCTTCCCAGAAGAGGGCCTCTGCTCTGCTAGTGCAAATCCAGAATAGGCTATGTTTTACCAAGTGAGCTCCCAACTTGAGAGTCTACCATATCATGGATCCTCCTCGCTTAAGAGGTAGCCTAGCTATGTCTGAAGGATCTGCCCCCAGAAAATACTTAAAAGCTAAGATGCGAGCCCAAGGATAGGATTGATTGGAGCACCATCTCCAATACAGTTTAGCAGCAAGCGCTTGGCTAGCCAGAATGGCCGAATGTAGACCAAGACCCCTGTCCTTCTTTGACCGACAAACAGTATCCCAGTTAATAAGACTCCATTTGGTGTTCTGTAAGTTACCCCTCCAAAGGAATTGGCAGGAAAGGGCGTCAAACTCCTTGAGGAAGTACATAGGGGCAACCTGCACCATGCACCGGTATTTAGGGAGGGCCTGGATCACTGATTGCAGGAGTGTGACCCTACCTGCCGTAGAGAGCCATCTGTGTGGCCAATGACTGACCTTTTCCCTGAGTCTGTCTAGAACATTCTGCCAGAATAGTCTTGGCTGCCTTCTAACCACAATAGGAATCCCCAAATAAATTACCAGGAGAGCTTGAATTTGAAATCTCAAAATGGCTGCAATCCTCCTCTGAATAGGCCCAGGTGTGTTGAAAAAGAAAATAGAGGATTTGTGGTCATTAATTTTCTGCCCAGTTGCTTCAAGATATATGTCAAGGGTGCCTCAAAAGGCTCTTGCCTCCCTAATGCGCGCTCTCCCTGCCAGGATAGTATCATCCACAAATTGGAGATGGGACGTGATTAGTCCATCCCCCCACTGCCAGCCCTGCACAATGCTCTGAGACACCTGGAACCTGATAAGCTACCCAAGCCCCTCAGCTAGAATGATGAATAAATATGAAGAAAGTGGATCTCCTTAGCGGAGGCCTCTTGAAGCGCCAAACAGCTCAGTGGGTTATCCATTGATAAGGACCGAGTAAGAGGGTGTGGTAACATAGCTTAGCACCCATTGGACCCATACCGGATTAAAACCAAAGGCCAGCATGACTTTTTGTAAAAATCTCTAGCTAGCCCTGTCGTAGGCCTTGGCTAAATTGAGCTTGATTAACATAACTCATTCCTGAGAGGTACTCATGGAGTGAATAGCTTCTGAAGCAATAACCACCTCATCCAAAATTTGTTTTCCAGTAATGAATCCCCCTTGTTCCTCTGAAATAATCAAGGGGAGGCAGCCTTTGAGCCGTTCTGCAATGAGCTTGGTGATGATTTTAGATACCACATTGCAAAGTGCAATGGGCCTAAAATGGTCCAGCTAATTCACCTGGTCTTTCTTCAAAATTAGGATAAGGAAGGTAGCATTCAAGGCCCTAAGAATTTCTTTATTGGAGAAGGATTCTTGCACAACTTCAAAAAGGTCCTATTTTATAATATCCCAGAAGTCCTGAAAGAATTCAACTGGAAAGCCATCAGGCCCTGGGGCTTTGCCTCTTTTCATGCTAAAAACCACTCCCTCCACTTTAGCCCTATCAATAGGCCACAAGAGAGATTCATTTATTCCCAGAGTAATCATATAAGGGATGCAGGACAGCACCGTACTCTCCGCTAGCTCAGAAGGAGGCAAGCCTTCTGAAAAGAGGTCAGAGTAAAAATGGACAGCTTCTCTAGAAATAGCTTGAGAAGTATTCAGCTAAGTCCCATTTGAGACAACTAGGGAGGAAATAAATTTCCTATTCCGCCTCGCCTGAACTGACTTATGGAAAAAAGTGGTGTTCTTGTCCCCTTCCTGGAGCCAATCAATACGAGCTTTTTGCTTCCAAAATATTTCCTTGCGAAGCTCCCACTCAGATAACACTTTAGCCGCTTGAGATTCAGTCTGAAAGAGCTCCTCAGAGAGGTCGAGGTCTCTAATTTGCCTGGTCACCACGTCCAAGTGGTCTTGGGCCTTCTTCCTCATTGCGTGGAGATTATCGAAGCTATGCAAATTCCAAAATTTTAGCTTTCTCTTAACATACTGTAATTTTTTGGTGAAGGTATACATATCAGTGCCGTAGCTAGGTCCTCCTTGATTCCACCACTACTCTACCAAATCATGAAGGGAGGCCTCACACAGCCACATGAGTTGGAACTTGAAAGGTGGCTTTTTTGGTCCAAGGATTTGGCTGGTAGTGAGCTTAATCGGCTAGTGATATGATCCTCTCCAGTCAAGAGTTTTCAAGGCCAAGGAAGTGGAGCTAGATATCCAAAAAGGAGAGACAAGGAATCTATCAAGGTGCTCTGTTATCCCAGCATCTCCCACTCTCTTGTTGCTCCAAGTGAAGATCCTGTTGAGTCGTTTGACATTCGAGAGTCGCACAAGGTCGATATTTTGCCTTAGGATCTCTGAAGAGGGTCCCAACCTGGCCAGTCCTCCCCTCTTTTCTTCTAGGTTGAGTACTATATTAAAATCTCCAGTCAATATCCAAGGTAAAAAGGGGTGGTGGCTTCTGACATATCTGACATGATTCTAGAGTTTCATCTATCTAAGGAGGTCCACTGGGGCATAAACATTGGTAACAAGAATGGTCTCCCCTGATTCCATAGATGAAGCTATCATTGAAAGGGTCAAACTATCGGTAAGCCAGCTAAGAGGCATTATTCTCTCAGGATTCCAACACATGGCCAACCCACTGGAGGACCCCACTGTGCCCACACATTGGCTGTGACTGAACTGCCATATGTGTGCCAAACAAGAAAACCAAGAATCTATTGCAAGTTTCATCTCCTAAATACAAAATATATTAGGAGCCTATTCAATTATCAATTTATGCATAGATTTTTGTCTGGGGATGCTATACAGTCCCCTTACATTCCATGATAGGACTATCATTGTGTGGAGTGGGGGAAATGTTCATCCAGGGTCTTAACCAGCCCTGACTCTACCAATAAATCACCTGTGAGATTGATTCTATCCTGATACTTCCTTCATCTAGCTCTTGTTGGAGTTGAGACTAAAGCTTTCTTGAAGGGTCTTTCCAAGAGACCTTTTTCTACCCTAGAAGCTTCCACTTCTTTGGCCAGGTCTGCCCAACGGACTTCCTTATCAGCTGGGACTGGCGTGACTGTAAAGGCTTCTTCCTATGGCTCCAGGGAGATCTCTTGGGTCAGCTGAGTCTCCATATCTTGTGAGCCCTCTCTGGAGATGAGTCGCTCAGGCACCCCTGCCTCCTCCCCTTGAAGCATTTTTGGGATGCCATCCTCAATAGCCATATTGTCCAAAATTTCAAAATAGTTGAAGCCTACTTCTACTTGCCTGTCAAAATTTGGCCTTTTCTACCCCAGGCTCTTCACTCAGTGACAGACTGGTGTGAATCTGTCCTTATTAGTACCCCTAAAATCTATTGTACCTTACTCTGATCCTGTGGAGTTGAGGCAATTTTTCCCTTTTAAAGCATTGTTTGGGTGGGTTTGAGCCATACCAATGTGGGCCTGTTGGCCAATTCCATTGTCTCCATTGGCCTCCTAGGGACCAGATGAATCCTCAGATGATACACTCCCTCTGGAAGCCTGAGGGCACTGACGGTGTAGGTGTTCATACACATGACATATGCGGCAGTGAAAGGGAATAGCCTCGTAATCTATTTGTTGAATCCAAGAGGAGGTCCCCAAGCAAATTTCTAGAGAATCTGGCAGAGGATTATTCAAATTAATATCAATGCAAATATGGGCATAAGAAATTACCTTTTTGTCTAGCGTTTGGTGTGCTATGGCCATTGGTGTGCCCAGCATAGCAGCTATCTGGCGTAGGATATCCTCTCACCAAAATTCCAAGGGGAGTCTCGACAAACAAACCCAAAAAGGTATGCACGCTGGAAGATCCTCAGTTGAGTTAAACCCTGCATGCCAGGGTTTGAGGAAAAGACTAATATGGTCGTAGAAGTAAGGGCCTCCTTTAAAAATCCTATTTCGATTGGAAATAGAGGAGAAATTCACCATGAAGTAGCTGTTTCCAGCCAACATAATGTCAAAGTCCCCCTCAATCTGCCATGTCTGACAGATCCAGGCTTCCAAGGCTAATATCAAAATATGAATACCCAAGAATTTATAGATTAGAGCGTGGGAAGATAGGTATTGCACCTCTTCCTTCACTACCTCTGGGGAAATAACCAGGACAGGTTGCTCCTAGCTTCTTGGCACACCCATTAATCTTCCTTAGTTTTGCATTTTCACTTACATACACTATCTCTACCTCCTTCACACTCCCCCCAGGCAAAGGCCGATCCTCCCTGGGGGCTTCCGTCTGACCGCCCAGCCTAACACTATCGCTCGTAGCCATCTTCGGCATTATTAGTCACCCTGATATCTCTTAACATTTTCAAATATATGTATTTAATAAATTTATACTCGTATGTATTCATATACGTAATATTATATTTCTCAGATAACCACTATGTTTAATCTAGTAATATTTTTTAATAAAAGTACTTATATTTTAATTTTGTATTCTTTGAGAAAAAGAAATTCTTATTTTTAATTGAAAATGAGAAATGGGCGTACATATCATATTTGAAAGGCAAGTCCTAATTTCAACATGCAGTGCATATATTTATCCAACCCTTCCATGATGAAAAGTTGAATAAATATTTACATTTCATTTAAATAGAATAAATCAATTATATGCTTCATAGAAATAAAATTTATATAAAATATTTTTCTTTTCATTTTCAACGAATTTAAGAACTAAGTATCAAATTTATTTTTTACAAAAAAAAGTTTAAATAAAACTTTCACTTGAGCAAAAACTAAAATGAAGAAAATTTAACTTTCCATCATGTCTAAACATATAACCCATAATCACTTATTAATTATATATTTCTTTTAGCCATTTAATTTGGCACAAATTTAGGGAAATAACAATCCAACAACAAAGCAAATAGTCACTGCATATGATATATGTATTTTATCTTTCCTAAACATGTTTTTTTGAAATTTCATATAAGCATGTCAATAGTAATATGTAAAGTAGTGCCAATAGAAGTAATTTCAACATGATCCTATTGAATTTATTTTTTCAAATTATTTAAATGAATAATCATATATGCAAATAAAATTGATGTAAATTTTCACATGAGAAATTCTTACCAAATTATTATTTTTTTCTCCTCAAATTCCCATTCTTTTAACAAAGAAGGCATGAGATTGTCACGACATTTGATGACCTTTGCTCTAAAGAACCACCTAGTTTGATGGATTTTCAACATCTATAACCTACTAATTTGAATTCACACCATTATCTCTCTTAATTCTCCATGAATTTTTATAGTTTTCCCAATATAGGAATAAACATTGATTACAAATTTATCGATAATTTATAGATTTGGAAAATAAGATGGAGCATAATTTAATTCTAATACTTATCGATTAGCTATGAAATGAATATATAATAAATGTGGATCATCTTGATGAATTTTAGTATATAAAATTCAATAATACCACTCATGTCATAAGGCCCATCAGATCTAAATTTAGCTAACTTCAGCAAGAATAAATTGATCTCTAATAAAGCAATTAACATGACATCATATATAGATTGAGTTATTTCATCCCTAATTTGAAGGAGGCATATAATTTTTTAACACAACAACCTCTTCTTTCATTTTGAAATATGTAATTTAAACTATCAAATGTTATTATTATTATTGGTAAAAAAAAGTTATTTTTAAGTTAGGGACCTAACCCTAGGAAAAATAATTTGAAGATCCCTAAAAACCAAGATAAATAATTACAATAGATAAAAATTTCAAACATTACCATAAAATGACTAGAGAGCATCACAAAGAGAGCCTCACAAGTCAAACAAGTACAGCAATTCCAAAACTAAGACTATTACAACAAAGTCTCTCTCATAAAGTTTTATTTTTGAGATATAAGTAGACATTTTTAAAGGTTTGAAATCTTTTTTTCCTTTACCTTTCTTACTGTTGCACACAACTTTCCAATCTCTCACTCCTTAGGATTTGGAAATATGGTGATAGAGATTTCAAGATTATCCCATGAATTCTGATTCAAAAATGGATCTATCAATATTTCTCCATCAAATAGCAGTTTACTTCAATAAATCTCTTCTCGTATCATATTTTATCATGGAGCTTGAAGCTAGTACTTCCCTTGGTAGCATTTCCTCTAGGATTTTTCTTACCACAGTTAAATTATGAGTAATCCACACTTGATTTCCTCTTTCCACATATTTCATCAATTTTGGTTCCTCATTAATTTCTCTATCCTTTTCACCTTCCCTAGAAATTATCTTTTCTAAATTCAAGACTATTGTCTCATCCACAAACACTAGTAGCTTTGACTGTGGTATGTTATAAACCATCATCCTTCCACCACGAATTTAATTTTTATATAAAATATCAAATTTTGTTCCATAGTATAATTAGTAATTCAATCCACTAAAATTTTATAAAATGGACTATGAAAAATATTATCCTTTTTATTTTTCTAATATACCTCCTTCATAGCCTGTAGAAAATCTTTACTAGATGTGGTATTTATAGATGTAGAGTATTGATCTTCGAAGAATTTGACAAAACCCATTTGGGTATGGATATACCATTAGAATTATGTGGGCCATATGTATACATATAATATTTATAAGAATTTATCATTTATTAACACTTTCTCTCTTGCAAGAACCTATTGAGTTCAATCTGTTTAAGTGCACACCTTAAAGGGTACAACAACAAATGGGTGGGTAGACTATTGGTTCTTTGAATATTTCATTTGGCCTCATTTGAGAATATTTAAGGGAATTAAATTGGATAGTTGGATCATTCTGTTAGCAGCTTTATGGTCATATGATTGTTTACCAATTAATACTCTATTAAAAGAATGTTAAAGTTCATTTAAATATTTTTCTTCTATCTTTTTAGATATATTAAAACATGATCATCATCTAATCAAATATATCTAAATATAAATTAGTATATTTAAAAATCATAGATTTGATTATTTAACTAGTATTTATGATAAGGAGACAATGCAAATGTGAATAGAGAGAAAGAATTAGAGTAAAAATGTTTGAGGTCAGTGTAACCAAGGATAAACTTTATTCCTACTTTTTATGTGACATACACATGATCTTACATTACTGATAATTATTCAAAAGAGAAATGGAGTGAAACACTAAGCTCTTACATAAAGCATAGCCTTGAGAAAATGTAGTGATAATAAAATTTCATGGTAACTTCTAAAAATACAATAAGCATGTAATTTTTTTTTCATTGAACAAGAACATAATGATTTTGAAAAATATTATTTAAAACACTTTGGATAGGTCTTAATAAAACTCAAGTATTTATGTAGCTATCAAAAATTAAAATAAATCAACCAAATATAGGTCTCTAAGAGATTTAGCTCTCATTATCAAATTCTATCTTTTTATGTTTCTAGGGATCTAGACCTAGTTGTTGCTCCAATAGGTCAATTTATCAAAATAGAATTTGTATCTCTTAAACATTATATTTATAGTATTATTTTATAAATTTTGACATGTTTTAACCCTTATCCAACTTTATATAACTCAAAACAACCAAAAATGTATCTTACCTTATGCACAACTTTCCCAAAAATGGTCTTCTATAGGTGTACATAAAAATAATCATTTGTACATATAATTTCATACCTCTTCTTATCCTGATTATATTGTGAATAATTTATAAGATACATTCCCCAACTTATCACAAATTTTCATACCTTATCGTTTAATTGTTTGAGTTTTAGAGGTGTTTTACTCATGAAACCCTTCATATTTACTCAGAATTTTTCAAGACTGAGAGCTTAGTAGAACTATTATTCCAAAGTTTATTGGCCAAAAAATGACATTAAAAAGACATTAATGAGGGTATATAACATTTATTAATTGGTTTTAATCCTACCATCAGGCCTTATTGATAAACCCACCACCCATTCTACCCTTAAGGATGCCCTTCTCAAATAAGAAAAATGGATTTTTTTAGCCTAAGTTCAAATACAAGTAAAAAAAAATATGTGAGTCATTTTTATGAATTTTTAGATCCCTCATCTACCTATTTAACCCTTTTAATCCCACCCTTGAAAACTCAAATGGAAGATTCAAGATCAATATGTTTCATAAGTTACAGTGATAAGTCCAAAAATACACTATTTTAGTATTGAACAAGCAACTTCTTGAGCTCCAACTACCATTTTTGCTTCTAGGACCTCCACTTGAGAATTTATCACTTTGATCACATCTAACCTAATCTTCTCTTAGCTTTAATAATATATAATTTTCTATAATAGTGCCAACCATGTGAAGGTAGAAGCTTATTTGGCACCACTAACCTACAAAAAATTGTTAGTAAGTTATTAAAAATGAAATTCATATGTAATACCTAGAAAATAAAAAAAGCATTTGGTAAAATTGATTAAATATAAATTTAAAAATTAAACATACCTATATATTTAAATACAAAACACCACTAGGATATTATCTAACCTTGATACTATTAAGAATAACTTCATGGTTCAACTCCTAAATTTTCCATAGTTTCCTATTTAATGGCCTCGCATGATATTTTTTTAATTGAATATTCATTACAAGAATAAAATTTAAATATTGTAGTATCTTAATATGCATTTTAAAATATTCAAACAACCATTCATATGAATATTTTATAGGATATCATCGAAAGCAAGCTACAGTGACTACCACTAACCCAATGGCATAGTTAATGTTTTCTCCATCTATAACTGGGAAAGTCAAATTTTTATTTCTCTCTACACACTAACACAAGTAGTAATCATTTCCTTCTTCATTATCCTCATCTGAAATAACTATAAAAACATGCACTATATCACCAAAAAAAAAAAAAAAAACTACAATATGAAGATATATAAAGATAATAAACTATACATAATGAGAAATATTCTACCTAGTTCCACTAGATAAGAGACATAGTCAAAGTCATTTGATGATGTCATATTTTAAAGTTACAATGTTTTTAGAACCTGATATGTGTTTATTAGAACTAGATGTTTGAAACTCTAATCATCCATCCATTGTTGTGACTTACACTCATTCTAAAAAGAGTCCACACATGTAGAATAAAAACATTCCAAGTGTCTCATATGAACAATCCAAGAAATTTTAATTGAGATAAAAAATGAGTGGAGGTCACTTTAACCTATTAGAGTCATATAATCCTCATAATTTTCCAAGTGTTATTCCTCTATTAGCCAAAAATGTCTATGAAAAGTAGAATTTGGTTGAGCACCATGACACATGTTCTCATTACACTATTCAACCATGGTTTTAACATTTGAAAAATGAATGTCCTTTTCAAATTTCAACTCCTCCCTTGCAATAGCTCTTTTTAAACATGTTATAGCACCACCATTCTCCACTTTTTAATGTCTAGCCTCGGTGAAACACAAAATGGTTATACACCATTGGTAACATGTATCTTACTCAACCAATAAAACATCTATATAAATTTGAATTATGATGTATAATTGTCTAGCCAAATGTAATGTTAATTGAAAGTAATGTTCCTCCAACTCAACTATTAATACAACTTTTGAAGACAACCTTGCACATACTTTGAACAATGTAATTGATCATCGCTGATATAGAAATGGTACTCCCTTAATATTTTTCATTACTGCTCTATATTATCAAGTGCATACATGAATATTATAAGCATGAGTATGTAAACTTGTGATGAGTTGTAATATTGTTTTTGAACTTCTATTTGGGGTTTGAATGTGTAATTTTCATCAAATTCAACTACTAAAATAATCAAACCAAATAGGAATATGTCTTTACTTATCTTGAAATGTTCATCAAACTATCTATCCTTGTGTGTGTACCTTACATAATCATAAACAATTTTCTCCTAAAATTTGACCAATTTTTTTGAAACAAGTATATTTTATGTAACAAACTCCCACATTTTAGATTATTTGACATCTTTTAATTAAGAAGTAATTGATTTATATTTACATAAACCAATTAATTTATATTCAATTGCACTTGTAATCTACTTATGGATACATTTTTTTAATTTTGGCAATCGACCATAAATGGTGTAATTTCCATTTCAACATGATTTGCTATAAAATAATTATCCATCTAATCGTTAAAAAAATATAATTGGAATAATTTCTTTGGCTGATTTTGGTGGTAATTCAATAACACATTCATTCAAAATGTTGTATGGAAATTACAACAAATATGGTGAAAAATATTATAGTGCATTGAAAATTGAACATGTTGCTTACAACAATAAGTGGTGTGTTCATGATTTATTTTTACATAAAAATCTTTAGCTATCTTAAAATATATTTGACAAATATAAATTTGTGAATGTTTTTCAAAAAATTAGAATATAATTGTGTTTAAATCATATCCGATAAATGTCTCAGATGTGGTTCATGGTTAGAAGAACCAACTCTTCTTTTCACTACATCTCTTAAATTGTGTAAAACTCTCGTATTATCTTTCTAAAATCGAGCAAGTAACTCTTTGAAACTATTGGTTATAGCCTTGTATTTTCATGGAAGTCTACCAAATAATGCCCAAAGCTCATTAGTATTAGGTTCATTAATTGTTTCATGTGTTTCAATTACTTTGATTAATGCTCATCTATTTATATTAAGTGTTAGGATTTTTTTTTGAAACCATTCATTTTTTCCTATTTGGTCACTACACAAGTTGTAACTATACGTTAGGAAAGACTATAATCTTGTGTTCACGATTTAGGGTCTATAATATGATATATATCATGTAGAGTTTAAATAATTTCATTATTTTCATCATCCATGATAGATGTTCTTAGTCCTAATATGTATAATATAGGTATCATCTTAATGCATTTTATCAATGAAAAAAAAAATTAACTTATTTGACTATCATAATCTAAATTATGAAAGAAAGTATCCCAAATTTGTTAATCCATTCTTATTGAATGGTGATCAGACATTTTATTATGCATTGGTTGTAAAATATATTCATCAACTTCAATTAAGTACTTGGTTTTTCTATGCACAATTCTTAGAGGTGTTATTAATGGTTGAATTTGTTGAGAGGGTGTTTCCAAATCATTATTAATTTCATTGTTTATTTCTTCATTATATGTTTTCATGAATTTTTTTTTAAGGTTAATTTCATCATTATTTATTTCCATCAAATTTTCTTCATTCATGGGTGGTCAAGCATCATACATAGACTAATCATCAAAAAAAAAATCCTTGGAACTTTGAATGTAAACTTCAAACATTATCAAATTCATTATTGTTAGTTTTATTATTATTCATTTCATTATGGTCAATTTAATCATTATTCAATTCATTATTATTGGGAATTATTCCTAACATTTGAAAATAAAATAAAACAATATATTATATAATTGTAAGTGATTTATTTAAATCATATAGAATAGGGGTTTATGATAAGTTATTAGGAGATTTTATGCGATTAGTTTTATCTCCTTTTTTTAGGAGATTATATTCCTATAAATGTAACACATTACATTTAAATAAAAATGTTATTTTGATCGACCCCAAATTATTTGTGCTTGTGCATATTTTAGAGCCTTAAGCTCTTCACCAGAATGGGATAAAATATAACACTAGTATCAGAGTAGGTATTTGTCCTCTCTGAGCATAGTGTTTCATCCATTCATAATTTTGTCACACAAACACTATGGCTATTCTATGAAGACCATGAGAAAATGCCATCACTATGTTTGTTCAACCTTCTTGCATATTAACAGTGGTATCAAAGTAGGTTATCATGACAAGACCACTCTATAATCTAGGCCTTATGTGTAAAATGAGTTTTGGAGTGTAGACCACATCCAATACTCATATCTATTGATAGGATTTTCATCAAAGGTGACATTGAACCAATAATGCAGACTACGTGTTGTGTTCAACATCAATGTTTTGATGATAAATCTATTTGTAAATAATAAAAATATTACATATATGTCTGTGTTTTATTTTACTCTCCATTGCAATCCTTTAGATATGATCATCTTGATTTGAATTTTTATCTCAGTAGATCTAGGAACACTATAGCTTGTATAAATATTTCTTGGGCACTCTAAACCCTCTTGGCTCAGATCTTAGCATTGTTAATTTCCCTTTATTTAAATCTCAAACTTGGTTCCTTTAATTTTTCATCAGCCAATAGAAACTTGTTTTTTATTAGCCATATTGACCTGTTATTCACAATCTATCCTGTTCTCTCTTCAGTTTTGAGAACTAAGTGGAGAGGTGGCTATGATATAGTGAGCAGATATGAAAGTAGATGCCAAGGAGTGTTGAGTACAACAAGGATTTGAACATAGCTATTGATGGATCAAATGCTAAGTTCTATAGGATGAGGAAGATCATAGCTAGGTCATGTAATAGAGCAATCATTGTGCTTCATTGTTCAAAAACTAAAAAAATGATCATAATTCTCCCACCTCTAAATTATCTATTAAGGAAATCACTTCACTTGGCTGCATGGCATTCATCCTATTTCAACTAGGATTGTTATCCCAATGATGAGTTCTCCTCCAGTAATGTCGCTCATTATCTCCACATATCATGCATGATCTGTCATTTGAATTTCACATAGCATCTTCCTCAATGGAAATGTCAAAATCTCTTTTCCATCTATGAAAGAAATTATTTAGGTTATGTGTTTTCATTTTAGTCTTGTTTTCTATGTTTGAAGATTTGTGTATTATGTTAAATCTGTAGTTGTTTTTTAAATTTAGTTTGGATTATTTTTTATGTTTTTTTTATTAGTTTAGTATTCATTAAGTTTTTATTTTATAATTTTGTTTATTTAAATATTGATTAGATTTTAATTAATCATGGTAATTTTATATTTAGTTTGTTATGTGTTAATTAATGTTTGACGATTTTTTATTTAATTTAGTTCCATGTCTTTATGTTTAGAGTTTTAGATTATTATTTTAGTTCATTTTATTTTATATTAATTTTTAATTTTTGGAGTTTTTTATATAGTTTTAAAATTTTCAAAAATAAAAATAAAAAAGTTGATTCAATTATCTTGTGTCTAGAGGTCATAGTATTTTTCTTCATATTTAATTGAACATTTAAAATAAGCCTATCAAAGACATGTTTCAATGTAATAAATTTCCTCTCTAATTTAAAATTTTGATATAATGTATTTGGACACATTTTTCGGTGAACCCGATGTCCACATTCAAGGGAATAATTTTAGGTGTATGTTAGAACTAAAGGGGAGATGTTGGGAATTATTCCTAACATTTAAAAATAAAATAAATTAATATATTAGATCATTGTAAGTGATTTATTTAAATCATGTAGAATAGGGGTTTATGATAAGTTATTAGGAGATTTTACAGGATTAGTTTTATCTCCTATTTTTAGGAGATTATAGTCCTATAAATGGAATAAATTACATTTGAATAAACATGCTTTTTTGATCGACCCCAAATTATTTTTGCCTTGACACATTTTCAAGCCTTCATCTCTTCGCCAGAATGGGATAAAATTCAATAATTATGCTCAATTTTATCATTGTTTAATTAATCATTGTTAATTAGCTTATTATCTATAGCATTTGGATCATCAGGATTATGGTTTATACCTTATCTACCATAAAGTTTTTGTATTTGTATCTCGTTTTTCTCTCTCAAATATTCTAATTAATCTATTATTATATTATTCAACATATTCCTCTTCCTTGAATGTGATTTGTCACCCATCAAAGACAAATGATATCTTTTTAAAGGTGGGGTTAAAAGTACATAGGTACAATAGGTCTCACAGAAGTACATAGAGATTGTTTTTAGGGATAGAATTATTGATTTGGGTTAAAAATAGATGCTAAAAAGTGAGCTTAGTCTATAATAATAATAATAACAACATGATCACATTATCTAACATTATTCTTAATATTCGATTAGGGTTAAACACAGACATTGAGAAGTGAGGTTTATCTATATTAAGAATAACACAATCGTATTATTAAATAATGTGATCACATTATACTTAACATGGATTAATAATTATGGATTTGGGATTAAGGCATTAGTGCATAGGTTTTAGGGATTAGGGATAATAATTTATGCTTTTAGGTTTAGGGATTAGGGATTAAGCCATGAAATGTTTAGGTTTGAGAGAGTGTATATAAGGTATAATCACACTATGCCATGTGAATCTAATTTTTACTACAAAGGATGTTAGTTGGGACTAAATCTATTGGTAAATAGGGAAATTTTATGACTTATAATTTAGGGTATATTGTTTAGGGTTTAAGATATAGGCCTTATGTTTTGGGTAATAGCTTCAATAATAAAGATAATTATCAGTTTAAATGATGTTAATTTAGACTAAAATGATTGGTTCAAGGATTAAAGAGTTTATATATATGGCTTAGATTTCAAGGATTAGAAAATTTAAGGATTACGGCTTAGGGTATAGGTTTTAAGGTATATAAGTTATAATTGTGAAGGTGATTGGGGAAAATTAGAGTTGATCAATCCAAAAATCAAATTTTATTGTCATGTAATTAGGTTCAAGGGGCTTGAAATAGCCCAAATTTACTTCAGATGCATAGCTAGATTGGTGGTTCAAAGGCTAAATTTTGGCCATAGGTTTAAAAAATGTATTTTTTGACATCTTGTGATAAAATTAGTTATATCATAAGGCATGTATATTTGTGACATGTAGTGGGCATTAGGGAATAGGGATTATAATTTATGCTTTAGTGAAAAGGGATTAGGGCATAGGCTTTTGGTTTAAGGACCTATATATAATGTCTAATCGCTCTATGTCATGTGAACCTAATTCTTACTAATGATGTTAATTAGTACTAAATTGATTGGTAAATAGGAAAAGTTTATGGTTTACAATTTAGGGTATAGCTTTTAGGGTTTATGGTTTAGGGCTTAAGTTTTAATGTATATATGGTTTAGTGTACATAGAATTATTCCCAAAGATAATTAAGGTTAATATGAATCACTTGGACCCATTTGTGATTATACAATGTATATTTGGGTTGTCATTATACCCCATGTCATCATGCAAATTGAGTACATTAGTCCAAAATGAGCCATATGAACTTAATTCTTGCCTAAATGATGTTAAATTAGGCTAAAATGATTGGTTGAAGGTTTAAAGATTTTATATTTATGGTTCAAATTTTAGGGATCAGGAAATTTAAGGATTAGGGCTTAGGGTATAGGTTTTAGAGTATATAAGGTATAATAATGAAAGAAATTTTTGTAAGTTTGAGATCCTTAAACCTATATCTTTGAGTTAAAAATGTGATTTTGAGCATAATTAGACCCCATATCACAGATTGAGCCAATTAATTGAAATATAGTTCAATGAGTAATGTGATTTTGACCAAGTTAATCCCTATGAACCTAATTATTACTATATATAAAGGATGTTAATTAGGGCTAAATTATTTGGTTTAATGTTTAGGGTCTATAATTTAAAGGGTTTGGCATTTAGGGCTTATGGCTTATAGATTAAGGTAAATGATAAAGGGTTTAGGGTTGAAGTTAAATGTTATAGGGTTTAGGTTATAAAATATAGGATATAAGGTCTAATAATTAAGGTAATTGAAGAACATTTGAGCTTCCTGTTCACTTGATTATGATAATTACCTTCATGTTTGCATTTCTTATAAAATTAGGGTTAGTTAAGCCTTGTATATGTTATATAATTTATTAAGCCATAAATATAGTTTAGGGGCTCAATTTTTCCCAAATCATGCCCCTAGTTACACAAATTGACTAATTAGATTAATTCATGATAGAATTGAACTTTTAATTTTGCCCCAAATCATATCATACTCTTGAAGGGGTTCAAATAGGCCTAAAATGCCTCCTTGATTAAATCAATTAAATATTTGGTTAATTATATATGACATGACATTAGGTTTAATTTCAATCCAAATCACATCATATGTAATTTAAAAGATGTTCATGTGGCTCACTTTGACCCTAATTAGTTCTAAAATTTAACTAATCGACATTTGTATTCATTAGCTAATGACTTCAAGTTTATTGAGCTCAAAACCACATTATATACATGTAGAACTTGTATATAAGTAAATAATGTTTCTTTAGTTTAATTGAGCTAATGAAATTAGACATGTAGAACTTGTATATAAGTAAATAATGTTTCTTTAGTTTAATTGAGCTAATGAAATTAGACTTGATCAATCCCCAAGTCACATTTTATAGTCATGTAATTAGGTTGAATGGGCTTGAAATAGCCCTAATTTACTTTCGAAGCATATCTAGATTGGTACTCCAAAGGTTAAGTTTTGGTGATAGGTTTAAAAATGCATTTTATGATATCTCATGATAAAATCAGTTATATCATAAATCATGCATGTTTGTGGCATGTAGTTGGAATTAGGGTATATGGATTATTATTTATGTTTCCTAAGGATTAGGGATTAGAGCATGGGGTTTAGGTTTAAAGATGTGTAGATAATTTTTAATCATTCTATGCCATGTGAGCCTAATTATTACTACAAAGGATGTTAATGGGGATTAATAAATTGGTAAATAGAGAAATTTTATGGTTTATAATTTAGGGTATAGTGTTTAGGTCTTATGGTTTATGGCTTAGGTTTTAATGTATATATGATTTAGGGTACATAGTGTCAATCACAAAGATAATTGAGGATAATTTGAATCACTTGGACCCATTTTTTTATTATAGAATATGCTTTTGGCTTGTCATTCTAACCCATGTCATCATTAAAATTGAGTGAATTAGTCAAATGGGGCAATCAATCATGTTATTTAGGGCAAATTGAGCCTTATGAACTTAATTTTTAGTCTAAATGACGTTAATTTGGGCTAAAATGATTAGTTCAAGTTTTAAAGAGTTTATATTTATGGTTTAGAGTTTAGGGATTAGGAAATTCAAGGATTAAGGCTTAGGGTATTAGTTTTAGGGTATATAAGGTATTATCATGATGGTGATTAGGGTAAATTTAAGCTCCTTTAACCTAGATTTGTGAGTAAAGAATGTGATTTTGGGCTTAATTAGCCCCTGCATAACCAGAGATTGAGTCAATTATGATAATAAGTGATGTAATTTTAATCAAGTTCATCCATGTGAAATTAATTATTATTATATATCAAGGATGTTAATTGGCGCTAAATTTATTAGTTTAGGGTCTATAATTTAAAGGGGTTGGGGTTTTGGGGTTATGGCTTAAGGTTTAAAGTAAATGGTACAAAGTTGAGGGTTTAAGTTAAATGGTATAGGTTTTAGGATTTAAGATATCATATATAGGGTCCAATGACTAAGGTAATTGAAGAAAATTTGAGAGCTGCTTGTTCACCTGTTTGTGATAAATACATTCATGTTTTCATTTTTTATAAAAGTAGGATCAGTTAATCCATACATGTTGCATACATTTTATACAATTGATTAAGTCATACATTTCTTTAGGGGTTAAATGTTTCCCAAATCATGACCCTAATTGTACAATTTGACTAATTGGATTAATTCATGATAGAATCAAACTTAATTTTTCCCTAGATCATATCTTGCTCTTGAAGGGATTCAAATTGGCCTCAAACACCTCCTATATTAAATGAATAAACTCTTTGGTTAATTATATATGACATGATATTCGTGTTAATTTCACTCAAAATCATATTGAATATACATTTTAAAATATGTTCATATGGCTTGTTTGATCATAATTACCTCCATAATTAAACTAATTGACCTTTGCACTCATTACCTGATGACTTCAAGTTTTTTGATCTCAAAACCGAATTTTATACATGTAGAACTTGGATATAAATAAATTCTATTTCTTGGATTCAATCAAGATAATGAAATTTAAGTTGATCAACCCCCAAACCACATTTATATTAATGTAATTAGCTTGAATGGGATTGAAATAGCCCTAATTTACTTGAGATGCATAACTAGATTGGTACTCCAAAGGCTAAGTTTTGGCCATAGGTTTAAAAAATGCATTTTATGACATCTCACGATAAAATAAGCTATATCGTAAATGTATAATGAGTTAGACCTTAAAACCAAGTAATTATAAGTGGTCTTGTCAACATATTAAAATGCCTAGATAATTTTTGAAGTCTAATGTGATACCACAACACCTTCATTCACTCAAGGTTAGGGACCTTTCTCATATCACATGAAATAGCACCACTATTACGGAGCTCAAGAACATATAAGGTCATATATAAAATTTGAGGTAAAGAGCAAATTTAGGGATTTAGGTGTTATAAATATATAATGCAATCATGTTATTAATGTGATCACATTATTAAGTAACATGATTACATTACTAACATGGTTAATAATGTGATCAATTTAATATAATGATCATGTTATTAACATGATCATGATATTTGAATTTGAATTCAAATCCCACACCTTTTGGCTTAAGAATAGCTTGGACCTATCAATCTATAGCTGAGTTTGAGAGTTATGATAACAAAACAAAAAAAATCAAATTTGGTTACCATATACACTATTAATTTCAACGTGAAAATTCAAAAACTTAATTCCATCATGACAATAATGATCTCCTATTTCAAAAAATATGAATTTTATAATTTTTAGATTAATTTAATATTTTAAACTATAATGATTTTTAACTATACCTTTTTTAGGCTACTACATACCACAAACATACATACCTATACATGTTCATGTAATTTATATTTCATTGATCTAAGTGAAAAATAAGTTATATGGTCATAAACTAGGCCTAATTATACACACATTCAAAAAAAAATTAACTTTTATTTTTTTTAGGTAGTTAAACATGCCAAACAGATGGTTATCTATTTTTTGTCAATGTTCAAGATCTATTTACTTGGAAAATTCATTAAATAAAGTATTAATTAAAAAAATATAAAAAATACATAGGTCACAAACTAGAAGAACTTATCTAAAGTTCCCCAAAGGGTTTTAAAGAATACTAAACATTGCTAAAAAAATGGTGCACCACACAGCCATCTATCTACTCTATTTTCTTAAAAAAATATTTCTTATTCAAATTTTAGATTATTAACCTAGTTATACTTAACCATTTTTTAAAAAAAAATAGTGTTTTGAAAACTAAATTATAAATTTTACATTTCATGTTCTTACACCATCTTCAAATTTGTAGTGTAGATATCCCAAATTATCTATAGAAGTTTAGACTTATGAAATTTTAAGAAAATCATGTCCATAGATAGGTCACTTTTTGTACCCCATCCTTTTTCACTTACCCAAATCATTGAATTTAAAAATATATTTAAGTAAATTTCAAGATGATGGTAGAAAAGGTGATTAAGATGGTGCAAAATTCATCCACCTATTTTTTTGTTGGAATACACAAAGGTGGATAGAATGCTTCTATTAAACAATGTTAAACTGCTTGATCCACCCAAGAGGATCACTACATTTGGATTTGGTGATAGTTGTGCTTAGACCAAATATCTTTAATCTTGTTTCACCTTTTCTTGGTTTCAAGGGGAATTAATGGATGGGATTTCCTTTATGTGACAATCTTTATGGTTATGTCAATTTGGCACATATCTACTATTGTCTAGCTAGTCATGATGAATTTGACCCTTATCTTAATTTTCATGATGAGTTATTATGCTAATAAACCTCTTTGTTATGTATTGGGATGATTATCAACTATCATTTTCTATGATTACTTAACATTGATCATTATTACTATTTCTCTTGATAGAATTATATTATTTATTATCTTGTAATAACCATCTTCTATAATTCTAGATTAAAGACATGGATAATACTTATTATTGGTTGAAAATTTTATGTAGATTGTATTTTTTATAACTCTCTCTCTCTCTCTCTCTCTCTCTCTCTCTCTCTCTCTCTCTCTCTCTCTCTCTCTCTCTCTCTCTCTCTCTCTCTCTCTCTCTCTCTCTCTCTTTGAATGAGGACTAAGATATAATCTTAGATATTGATGAGTGAGATATATTATTGAATGTACATGAGATTACATGGTTATGATATGATTAACTTTTATAATTATATTTTAAATACTTCCCTGGATTTTGATCATGGTAATTGATAAACATGAGTTATCATAGTATGTTAAAAAACACATTATGGACTAACCATGCGATTTGGTGAGTTGGATCCAGTTGATTTTCTAATTTTTGCTCCATTAAAAAAATGTTAAATCTCATTTAGATCATTTTCTCAGTATTTTTTTGTTTAGATATATTAAAATATAACCATCATCTAATTTAATATAGCTTAATATAAACTAATATATTTCAAAATCACATCCAATTATTATACTAGCATTTATGGTAAGGATACATAATGTAAACATCTATAGAGAAAAAGAAGAAGATTAAAAATAAGCATGAGGGTAATATGATGAAGGTTAGACTTTATTCTTTTTTATGTAACATACACATGATCTTACATTCTTGCTAACTATTCAAAAGATAAATTGAGTAAAATATGTAGTTATTTCAAGGAACATAGTATGTAGAAAACACATTGACAATAAAATCTCATGGTAAATTCTAAAAATTTAATAAGCAATGAAGAAAAAATATGCATTCAATAAGAAATTATAACAAGGAAAGTGAGGACAATGCCAAGCTCAGGGAATTAAAGGGTGATGATGAGGATGTTGTTTCCTATGCATCATATATATTTTTTGTTGTATTGTACTATCACAATATTACTAATTCTAAGCATTATCTTTATCTTTTATGTTTTTCACTCTTTCTTAGACTGCTACTCTAAGGGTATCACACTACATAAGTAGTGATTGAAAAAAAAGGTCTTGGATTTTTTTTAAAGAAAGGAATCATTTAGTTGAGTTGGAAATGAGGGTTGTAGCATATGCTGAGAGGGCATACTATTATTTTTCTTCTTTTTGTTAAGCACATAATTCAAGTTTCAATAAAAATAGAGAAGATGGAGTATAATAAACATAACACTTTCAAAGGATATTTTAGGGTTTTGGAGGATTCTTGGGGTGTCTTTTATAATAGGATCAAAGAACCAAAACTAAAAATATTGGACACATTAAAAATCTTGTAACACGTTAAAAAAAGGAAAACAGAATATGTGAATGTTTGTGGTGCATATAATAAGCTTAATGGTATGCAATGCAACATATTCCAACTGCTTTTTTATGTCAATTGACTCCCAACAATGGAATCTAGGGCAGGGTGGGAAGGAGTGGGGTTTAATGTCCATGAGTGCATTAAAATTAATGGGTGGTGTTAAATTTTTCATCCCCTTGACTGCTAATTTTTTTAATTTCTTAAGCTTACCTTGTAAGATGAGATTAATTATAACAAATGACTAAATACAATGATGAGATACCCACAAATTGGTAGTAAGTATAACTTGTTAACCTTTTTACAAAATAATACTTGTCTTTAATTGATTATCATCGTGTTCTTCAAATTTTATCTTTTCCTTGATAAGCTCTCCAATACTACATGTAATTAGAATAATCAATGATTTTAACCACGCATTTTAATATATTGAAGTCAAAATATTTATTTTATATAATTATGTTGAAAAATAGAATGAAAAAAAAAAAAAAAAAACATAGATACATTTCTACAAGATATTAGAATAATTCTATCATTAACTTTTGGTTCAGAATTTAATATATTTAACAAAAATATTTCAAAAAATTATATAACTTAGATTTTAAAAAATACTTAAAAAAAATATTTACAATTTCAAAATAATATTAAAACTCATCTCAAAAATCAAACCATATCATATCCCAACATAAATTTAAATGGATTTTAATAAAAAAATGTTGACTCAAATTCCCGATGAGAAGAATCGATCTATTAAAGGAACAATGCTAAGTACACTAAAACAAGCAGGACGCGTCAAATTATATTAAAAGTAATTTTAGTACAATTTTGGAACGAACATGGACCTCCTGTATAAAAGGTGGCGATTAATTCCATAATATCTGGAACAAACCTGGACGGTTCCATAGCTTCGATTTTTTTGGTCGTTTCTAGAGTCATCTCTGTTTTCACCATGGCCGGAAAAACATATCATTCGCTCATCTATTAATGTTTACCATGCTACCTGTTTTGATTGAGACCACGAATTAAACTATTACCGTTCACATTGTAATCTATCAATTCTATTAAATGTATTCAAGGGGCCACAATAAATATATTAAAACGAATAGGATGCGCAATTCCAACGGTGTTGTGTTTTTAATGGAACCTTATGCGTCATCTTCATTTCCAAAACAGAAATGGAATCTTAATGTTGGATAAGATCAAAACCTTGTTGGATGTCAACATTAGCTAGTAAAGCTGCTCATTGAAAGTGACAAAGAAATGGACGTAAATTACATTAAGATAAAGTTTAGAATCTTTGGATAAGCAGTACGATGGTGATAAATTGGACGTACAGTTTGTAGAAAACCTGATCGCCAAATTTAACATTACTTAATCTCTGAGAAAGAGAAAACAATGGGTTAAGTAGAAACATTCGAGGATCCCTCCTAGAGTTTTTCTTTGCTAGAAAATACAAGACCATGATACCCTCCCTTTTTATTGATTATCTCGATCGGTTCAGCTACGTCCGGAGGAATTTCAGCATAGGAGGGTGATGGGAATGGGAAGGCAATCAACAACAACAGAAGAAAAGCAGAGGGAATCATTGCGAGAACATTGCAGCGGCTGTGGAATGCCATGGGAGTCTAACTCTGGATAAAATGGGCTGCAACTACTTTGGCTAGTTTGAAACGCTTTGCTCTTCACTTATATTCTATTTATAGGGAGAAATACACATATTCTTTGATCTTTGAACATTTTATCTTCATTTTCAATTTAAAAATAAAAAATAAAATAAAATTTGTATCCCATCTTTTCATCCCTGGGTGATTGATTTAAAAATTACCCGAATTGCATGCCATTCAGCATCCCGAGGAAAATATCTAACATTATCTAGAAAGATTGGGTTGAGGAGGATGAAAGTCTCAGAATTTTCACTAGTTTAATCACAGGAAGTGTATATTTTAAAAATGTTATAGATTTAACTTCAAAATATTTAATTATTTGTGCAATCAAAAGTATGCATTGAATTATTATTTTATGTGGTGTATCAAATGGTTTCACCACCACCATCATCATACCAACTCTTCAATTGAATTTTTATAAGATAAAGTTTATTCTTTATTTTCAAATTAAAACATTTAATAATAGGTTCAAAGTTGAAAAATAAAAAACAAGAAATATCTAAAATTTAATTCTAATTTTCATAACTTTTATGTTTTATATTTTTTCTCTAAGATCTTAATATTTTTTTCGTAGTCTTATTGTTCTAGATTATAATTACCTCAAGAGGTGTTCTACAATGATATTTGGGGAGGGGAGGCAGTGGTGGTTTATAATATGATGAGTTTTATTTTAGGACAATAATTATTTGGTGAGGTGTACTATAATAGTATCTGGGAGAATAGAAATAATGGTGCACTCTAATTTAGTGAATGTGTTCAACATTAATTCCAAAGTTAAATTTGACGTCTGTTTGGACATCACTTGGAATATTTTATTTTTCCTTGGAAAAATCAATTGAAAAATCATAATATGTAACCATATAGTGGAGTTTGGAGCTCCCCATTTTTTTCAAAAATATTATTTTAAATTTGACAGATTAGTATAATAGTTAAAATTAACATGATTTATTACTAGCTAGTGAGAAATTTGTAAAGAAAGTAATAAAGTTATAAATAATTATGGTATGTCAAAAATCTAAGATAAATTCTATGAGATTGATGTCTCACCATTTT
Organism: Torreya grandis; assembly: GCA_037957365.1. NCBI lineage: Eukaryota > Viridiplantae > Streptophyta > Pinopsida > Cupressales > Taxaceae > Torreya > Torreya grandis. Next base: position 144,238 of record JARHVA010000454.1, on the reverse strand, counting down.
TCAGACAAATGTATTTAAGATATAAATGTACACGTATACATTCATATACATAATATTATATTTCTCATATAACCATGATATTTAATTTAGTAATATTTAAAAAAAAGGGTAATACTTGTATTTTAATTTAGTATTCTTTGAGAAAAAAAATCTTATTTTTTATTGAAAATAACAAGTGGACCTACATATCATATTTGAAGGGCTAGTTCTAATTTCAACACGCAATGCATATATTTGTCCAACCCTTCCATGATGATAAGCTGAACATAAATAGAAACTTCATTTAAATATAGCAAATGAAATATATGCTTCAATGAAATAAAATCTATATAAAATATTTTTATTTTCATTTTTAATGAATTTAAAAATTAAGTAGAAAAATTATTTTTCACAAAACAAATTATATAAAACTTTCACTTGAGAAAAAATTAAAATGAAGAAAATTTCACTTTCCATCAAGTCTAAATATCTAGCCCATAATTGGTTATAAATGTTATATTTCCTTTAGATGCTTAATTTGGTAGAATTTTAGGTAAGTAACAATACAACAACAAAGCACATAAGCACTATAGTGCCAAAATGGGCTTGGTTTTGCTTTGATTTTTTAAATTAAAAAATTTGTGTTCATTTAAAATGAATGCACCATATCCCATAAAGTTGAAAGGATTCTCAAACAAAAGGAAATAAATAATATGAATGCTTCAACATGTGTTTGAATCCATTTGAACAACATTAATAACTTAACTAAAAGAGAAATACCTCAAAAATGAAATTAAATAAGGACATGTGAGCATATTTTTATTTAATAAGACAACCATGTGTGCAGAGAACATATGTGTCTATTGGTCTAGTAGAAGATGCTTTAAAGCTTTACATGGCAATACATGGTTAGATATTTTGATATTCTTCCCTAAATTCTGATTCAATAATGGATTTATCAAGTGTTTTCTATCAATAGGGGTTTATAAAAATGAATCTTCTCTTGTACCAACTTGTATCATAGAACTTCAAGCCACTACTTCCCTTGCCTACATTTATTCCAAAATTTTTCTTGCCATAATTAAATTGAGATTACTCCTCACCTGATTTTATCCTTCGACATATTCCATCAATTTTGGTACCTCCTTATTAATTTTTCTATCCTTTACCCCTTCCTCAGAATTTGTCTTTACTAAATTTGGGATTATTCTTTCATCTTCACTCACACTATCAGCTTGGACTGTGGTATGTTCTAAACCAACATCCTTCTACCATGGATTTTTTATATAAACTATTAAAAGTTGTTCCATAGTATGATCATTAATTTCATCCACTAAAATTTAATAAAATGGACTACAAAAAATATCATGTTTTTAATTTTTCCAATACAACTCCTTCGTAGCCTAAATAAAATCTTTACTAGATGTGGTATTTGTACATGTAGAGTATTCATCCTATAGAAACTTGTTAAAACCCAGTTGGGTATAGGTATATCATTATAATTGAGTGGGCTATATGCATACATATAATATTTATAAAACTTTATCATTTACTAAAACTTTCTCTCTTGTAAGAACCTACCATGTTTCAATTTATTTGAGTGCACACACTAAATGGTGTCCCATAAAATGGGTACGTATACCATTGGTGCTTCAAATATTTCAACTAGCTCCATTTCAAAAGATTGGAGTGAATTAAATTTGATGGGTTTATTATTATATTAGTAGAGTGTTGTTCATATGATTATTTGTTAATTTATGCTATATTAAAAATATGTTAAAGCTCATTTAAATCATTTCACAAATATTTTTTATTATAGTAAAACATCTCCATCATCTAATTGAATAGATCTTAATATAAATTTGTATATTTCAAAATCATTAATTTGAATATTATACTAGTATTTGCAATAAGAAGTCAATGCAAACATTGATATAGAGAAAGAAGTAGAGTAAATATAATGAGGTTAGTGTGACTAGGGCTATACTTTGTTCTTTTTTTAATGTGACATACATGTAATCCTCCATTTTTGTTAATTATTTAAAAGATAAATAGAGCAAAATATGAAGCTCTTATAAGGATCATAGTCTTGAGAAAATGTAGTGCCAATAAAACCTCACAGTAACTTATAAAACATTAATAAGCATTGAACAAAAAAAGTGTATTTATTAAGAAATTATAGTAGGGAAAGTGTGGAAAATGGCAAGCTTGGGGAGCTAAAGGGTGATAATGAGGATGTTGTTGCTTGTGCATCAAATATTGATTTTTATTGTATTATACTACAATAATCTTACTAATTATAAGCATTATCTTTGTATTTTATAATTTTCACTCTTTCTTATATTTCTATTCTAAGGGCATCCCACTACATGAGTTATGAATTAAAAGGAAAATTATGATTTAAAAATAAAATAAAATAAAATAAAATAAAGAAAACATTTTGTTCAGTTTGAAATTAGGGTTATGGGGCATGCTGAGAGAAAATACTATTATTTTTCTTGTTCTTGTTAAGGTTTAAGTATAGGTTTTGAGAAAAAGAGATAAGATGGAGTATAATAAAGAAGACAATTTCAAGGGAGCTTTTAGGATTGTGGGGATTCTTGTGGTGTCTCTTATAATAGGATCAAAGAACCAAGACTAAAAATATTAAACACATGTAAAATCTTGTAACATTTTAAAAAATGAAAAAGATAATATGGGAGTATTTGTGGTGACTACAATGAGCTTAATGATATGTAACACCACATATTCAAATTATTTTTATGTCGATTGACTTCCTATAATGACAACTAGGGTAGGGTAGGAGTGGGTTGTAATATCCTTTTGTGTACTAAAATTACTGGGTGGCATTATATTTTTCATCCATTTAACTATCATAAAGATTTTTTCTTAAGATTACATTGTAGTATGGGATTAATGAAAATAAATGAATAAACATGATGATGATATACCCATAACAATAATAGAAGAATAGCAGAGGAAATCATTTTGAAAATATTATAGCAAGTATGGAAAACCATGGGATTCTAACTCTTGAAAAAATTAGATGCAATTGCTTTGTCTAGTTTGAAATGCCTTTCTCTTAAATTATATTCTATTTATAGTGAGAAAACCACATATTCCTAGATATTTTAACATTTTATCTTTATTTTTCTATGGTGGGAATGTGATGCCCAATATGATTTATAATTTTGTATCCCATATTTTCATCCTTTGGTGGTTGATTAAAAAATTAATTGAGTTTCATGCCATTCAACATCTCAAGGAAAATGTCTCACATTATCTATAAAGATTGGGTTGAGGAGGATGAGAGGCTCAAAATTTTACATAGTTTATTCTGAGGGGTGTATATTTTTAAAATGTTATAGATTTAACTTTTAAATGTTTAACTATTATTATTTTATGTTGTTGTGTATCAAATGGTTTAAATATTTTTTTATACAAACTGTCCAAACAATTTTTTACATGGTAACATTTATTACTTATTTTTATATTAAAACATTCAATACTAGTTTAAAAGTTTAAAAATAAAACAAATAATAAATTCAAAAATTAACTCTAATTTTTATAATTCTTATGTTTTATGTTTTTAATCAAAATCATAATATTTTTATTTAATTTTTTATTTTTATGGATTATAATTACTTCAAGTGGTGTTCTACAATGGCATTTATATAGGAGAGGCAATGTTAGGGTGTAATTTGGTGACTCTTATTTTATTGACAATAGTTACTTCAAGATCAATGTTTTATAATTATATCGAGGGGAGTGGAGGTAGTGATGTGTTATAATGTAGTGATTGTGTTCACTTTTAATTCCAACATTAATTTAACTGTCACTTAGAATTTTTTCTTTTTACCTTAGAGAAATAAATTGAAGAATCATAATATGTAGCTATAGAGTGGAGTTTTGATTCCCCCTTTTTTTATGAAACATTATTTGAAACCTAACATATTAATATAGTTGGTATTGATAGGATTTATTATAAACCAATGAGAAATTTGTGAAGAAAGTAATTAAATTATAAATAATTATAGTATGTGAAAAATCTAAAAAAAATACCGTGAGATTGATATCTCTCACCATTTTTTATATAAATGTACTTAAGATATTTGTACTCATATATATTCATATGAATAATATTGTATTTATCACATAAACACTATATTTATTTTAGTATTTAAAAACTAAGTAACACATTTTTTAAGATTTTTTTTAATAAAACTTTCACTTGAGTAAAAAATTAAAATAAACAAAATTTTATTTTCCAAAAAGTCCATATATTAAACCCATAATCTCCTATAAATGCTCTCTTTCATTTGTCCACCTAATTTGGCATAAAATTAGGGAAATGATAATTTAACAACAAATCACACAATAATTTTAGTGAAAATATGGCCTTGGTCATGATTTAATTTTTATATTTAAAAATTTATAGTATTTCAGAATGAATGGACCCTATCTATTAAGTTTTAAAGTATTCTCAAAGAAAAATAAAAGGGTAAATTAAGTGATACAAAATTTGTTTGAATCCCTTATAAAAACATTAATAACTAAACTAAAATATAAACACCTCAAAATAAAATAAAATAAAATAAGTACATGTGAACATATTTCCATTTAGTAAGGTCATCATGTGTGCAAACAATGTACAGATCTATTGGTCTAGCAGAAGAATCTTTCAATATTTTTCATGCTTCCATAATCATATATAACATTAAAATCTACCTCATTTAGAGTATGAGGTACACAAAGTGACATAAAAATTAGCATATCCAATGTGTTCAAAGAAAGTGTATATCTATCATCATTTTAATCCTACTTAAATTTGAAAAACATCTTTCATAAAGTTTTGTAATCATTAGAGTAAGAGGAATATATTTTTATAATCGCATCATAAATGAAAATATCTCAAACCATTCAGGGTCAAAACCAAAATGATCTCATGTTCTAAACATATGTTTTTGGGGGTTCAATTTTTAAATGGTATAAATAAATTTATCCATCTCACTTAACATTTGATAGTATCCACAATAAGTGATTTCACAACACTAAATTTCTGAACCTTGTATCTAAAGAATCAATAAACTTCACTACAAAACTTTTTCCCTATATAATACAATCATCTAGTGTCTTTTTCTTTATGATTTAGGAAAAATCGCAAATCTTAATGCATGTGAATCTACCATACAAGTTCTATCTAAAAACACAAGAATTCCTCTTCATGTTTTATATAAAAAACATGATATATGTATTGTATCTTCCTAGAATACGATTCTTTTAAATCTCTTATGAATAATGTAAATAGTAATATCTAAAGTAGTATCATTAAAAGTAATGTTAACATGATCATCTTGATTTTTTTATTCATATTGTTTAACTAAATAAGCACATATGTAAGAAAATGGATGCATAATTTCCCTTAAAAATTTATTACCAAATTATTCATTTTTTCTCTTTAATCTCCCATTTTTTGAACAAAGTAGTCATGAGTTTGTCAATTGTTTCGATTACCTTTCCTCTACAGAGCCACCTAGTTTGATAAATCAGAAACACTTATAACCTATTTATTTAAATTGATATCATTACCTCTCTTAATGATCAATGTATTTTACCATTTTTTCCAAGCCAAGAATAAACTTTTTTTTAAAAAATTTATTGATGAGTTTTAGTTTTTTAATATAAGATAAATAATCATTTCTTATTAATAAATCTAAATGACTTATGTAAAGAATATATAATAAATGTGGATCATCAGGATGAAGTTTAGTATATAAACCTTAAAAAATACCTCTCATGTCATAAATAACATAATATCCAGATCTAACTAAATTCATCAAGGATACATCCATCTCTCCTAAAAGAGTTGTCATAGCATGACACATAGATTTAGTTGTTTCATCATTTATTTGATTTAGGAATATGATTTTTTTTACACATTAGGGTCTTAATTCATTTATAAAATATGGAATATAAACTATCAAATGTTTTTCCATAGTCTGATGAATAATTTCATCAACTAAAATTGAATAAAATAGACTTCAAAAAATATCATCCTTTAATTTTTTTATAATATACCTCCTTTGTATCCAGTATAAATTCATTACCATATGTGGTATTTGTATATACAAAGTATTCATCTATTAGAGGCATGTGTGAAATGAATTTAAACTAGTTCAAATGCCAAATTAGCTTATAAAGTAATAAAGGTAAATCATGTATGAAATCCATGTGCATATTTTCAATCATTAACATGATTCTCTCCTTCACAACATCTACCATTATTTATACATATTTATTAATTGTAATAAGACTATTATAATAAGCCACACTCAAATTGATGATGGGATGGCCATAAAGGGACCACTAGCTCAATTGGTATAGCACTATAGTATTAAATGGAAGGTTTTAGGTTTAAGTTATAACTAGTCCATAAGAGCTATAGTTCAACATATGGTATTAGAGCCAAAATATGATCCTTAAGAACTTTCAATATGGATTAAGTAGGGGGGTCTAGGTATTAGAAATAAGCCACACCTAATCTAATGATGGGCTTACCAAAGAGGGGCTAGTATCTCAGTTGATAGAGCACTCCAATAGAAAATAAAAGGTCCTAAGTTTGTGTTCTAGCTGGTCCATATGATTTGTAGTTCAATAAAGACTTCATTTTATCTCTCCCTCTAAAACTTGTATATGAAATTTATGAGGATATAATTCTTCATGGTTTTATATATGAATGTCTTGAAGGGTTGTACACCCATATTTAGTTAATGGATTTTCTCTCTTATATTTTATCCGTTCAACACCATTGTCATATTTTATAGCATTTACCCATTGAAATATCATTTTCTACTTTGACTGAAATTCTCTTTTCTTCCATTTCTTTGCTTCTTGCTCATCTTCTTGAATTTCTTTTTGATCTGAATCATAGTCTTCTTAATGTGGTTGAATATAAATGTCTTAATTTTTGGAATAATAATATAGATTGGAATCTCAAGGGATTATAAATGCATCAACAAGTGATAATTATATTTTGTCCATCTTAAGATGACTAATGGAAGTCATTTACTCACAAATTATACCTATTCAATTAAAAAAATTAATATAAAACTTTAAAAAATGGCCAAAATATTATGGTAAAATAAGTAGACATCTAATTCAATAATAAAATATCAAGGCTCACTAGATTTTTTGATTAGTTAAAAATATATTAAATATAACAAATACATAGCACTAAGGTAATTGTTGACCAAATTTGACCTTTATGTCAAATTGGGGCACCCTTAGGTAAAATCATGACTTTTAGACATTTTAGGGGGTCTAATGTATATGTGATATGGTGTTTTATATGTTAATTAATGTTTTACTAGCCTTGTTCATTAGTTATGTTAGTGCTTATATGATTTTTGGGTCATTTTGAGGTTAAAAAGGGTGTATTTAATGAGTTGTATGGACGTTTTGGGAAGTGTGAAGGTTATGAAACATGATGTCATGTATCATGTGTATTTATAAATTTTAATTAATTTATATAACTAAAATATGATAGGTTATGTAGAAGAAAAGTTAGTTTTCTTAAAGGAAAAGAAGAGTTTAGCACTTGTACGGCCTCCTTAAGAAGTGTGTCACATGGGAAATGGTTAGGAAGTGCCTCTTTAGCATCCCCATGAGATCTATTTTTTTATAAAATATTAAAATATTTTACAAAATATATAAAATTATTAAAAAAATATTTTATAAATCCATATTTTATATCATTAATTCTATAAACTTTAAGATTTTAATTATATATTATTAATTTATAAATAATAATAATAATAATAATAATAATAATAATAATAATAATAATAATAATAATAATAATAATAATAATAATAATAATAATAATAATAATAATAATAATATAAACTGGCTATACTCTTTCATTTACCAAAATTTAAAATTCCAATGTATGTTTCACAATTATTTTGTCTATTAAAAAATTGTTATGATTATAGATAAACTCCACATTTGATAACTGGCATAGAAATTGGACCTAAACACCATAGGATGTCTATGTCTCCCCTGATAAAAATAGAGAATCATGTCACCATGGAAATAAAAGAACCATCAACATAAAACTAAGCCAACACAAGAAAAATAAGAATCACTTTTAGTTTATATGGGAACCATCTTAGACTCAATAAACAGAGGCCCAAGTCTCAACAAACTAATTTTGAATAGATTAAGAACCAACACAATCTACTTTTGATTGGTGTGAGAATAATTAGGTTTTGGCTTGACCAAAACCTAGTCCAGACTCATCAAGAAAGAGACCCAGGTCTCTCGCTCTAATTTTGATTGGATTGAGAATCAACAGGGGTTTTTGAATAGACCCCCAAACCCAGATGACCTAATTCTAACTGCATTTGGAGCTAACTTGGATACAAGGGGAGACCTAGGTTTTTAAACAAACCTTAGGGGTTTTTAAAATCCCCCAATTCTATCCAAGGACTAAATCAAGGGGTACACAATTTTGATTGGATCCATAATTAAGCTTAGCATAAAGGGGAACCCAAAACTCTAAAAAATAATCTTGAGGGTTTATGAATAAATCTTTAGAGATAGATTCCTTAGGGAATTTGAAAAGTAAACTATAAAAGGATTTCACAAAGAATCCATGAGTCCTATAGAAGGATTTCATAGGGAATACACAAGGTAGTCTGGAAAATGATTCCTTAAGGAATCCAAAAATTACTATATAGAAATATTCTATATGGAATCTATGAGACAACCTATAAATGGATTCCATAGGGAATCCATGAAACAACTGGAAAAAGGTTTCGCATGGAATCTATCAGGCCAAATGTATAAGTGCTCCTCAAGGAATCCATAAGTCAACCTCAAAAATGATTACATAGGGAAAACATGAAATACTTATATAGAGGGATCCCTTAAGGAATCCAAAAATTAGTCTAGAGATGATTGGGAAATGAAAACATCCAAAATCAGATATATCAATGAAAACTAGTCCAAAAAACATGGTTCCCTTATTGAAGAGAGGAATCTGGATTGATCTAAAACATAAGAGAATTCCTTCAAGTTGAGTTGGTCCAACCAAGACTTTTTTGATGATTTCCTTAAGTAGTCACATGATGGTAGGCCTCCCTACCTCCTTAGACTTGAAATCAACAAATCCTATAACTATTTGTGACCAAACCATACTACAACCTTTAAAATTTGATATCCAGTGTTCACTATAACTAAAAAATAAGACCATCTTCCAATAGAGATCCATCAATAAACCAACAAATCTAATCCCCAAACCTAAAAAAGGGTAGATCCCTTGAAGGGGACACACCATAAGAAAAAGAGGATTTCCTCAAAATAAGTAAAAGGAAATTTGCTATAGAAGAAACCCTTGACATTAGGTCATAAACCAATGACATATTAAGGAAGCTACCCAAATCACTTCCTTCAGTAATTAAATTACACTTATACCTTACAAGATTTAGATAAAGGATCTTCCATCTAACCTATGCATATTTAATTAATATATTTATCATGTTATCCTAGACTAAACTCAAAATAATAAGTCTTAGTTCTACCTAAAAATACTGATAGAACATGTTTATTAAGGCTTCTAGAGACCTATTTAAGTGAACCCCAATATCTTGAAACTATCTTCTAAAAATGTGATCCCAAGCTTGCATCCCCCTTCTTGCAAGTAACTAACAACCAAAATAAAGATGTTACTAGACAAATGAATGCACTCCACCTTATAAAATAGAGATGCTGAACAAATAAAATTAGATAACAAGTGAATTCTATCATCACAACTCACCCATCTCCCTAATATATATGGGAAGCTACTAGATAGGTTATCCACCACTAGAAATAATTCCTTTCATAGTACATGTAAAAATAGTTTCTCCATGCCCTTGGAGAGATGACTAACACCTAGTCATCTAGATCTAGAATACCAAGTCTTTTTCCCCTTTCCACTTAGTGGTTGGAAACCAAGTTGCCATAATCATCCCTACCCTTTCCTTGATCTTCCTTTGAATTAAAATTTATTCCTCCACTCCCCTTCCCTCTCATCCCATTCTAAGATTGAATATGTCTATTGAAAATATTATGAATATATATAAATTAAAAATTATTAAATATATCTACATTATTTATCAATAAAATATGTGTTTTAAACATAAATTTATTTTACATCAATATTAAATTTATTAACTCCCAAAATATGAATAATAAATATAATTATATTTAAATAATCAACTAGACCTATTTTTATAAGGGAATATTATCGAGGTGATAATAAATGACAAGAAAGGTTTTAAAAGGATTATCATATTTGAAATGAACTTGAAGACAAATATCATAAAGATGTAGCATAGAGTAGGTCTATATAGTGAAGTGAATAATATCTAAAAATACATAGATGGATAGAGACTACTCTCAATAACCATACAAACATTTTTATACGAATATATTATTGCTAAAAATATAGGGCATATCTTAATATAATATAGATGTATGAAAAGTAATTTAACATTTTTTTAATAACACTAGGGACTTTATAAATCTCTCTTACCTATTTATAATTACGTCAAAAGGTGTTTTACATTGACATCAAAGGGGAAGATAATATCCTAATGTTTTTGTCGAGAGGCATTATACAATGGAAGTAATGGGGAGGATAAAAACATGATGTTACACCCATGAAATAAAAAATAGTTAAAATTATTATAAATATAATATAATTTATCAAAATAATAAAATAATAGGATTTCCATAATAACCAATGTGTTATTTAAAAAGGAAGGAAATGTATATATGTGTACTTAATGTTGAGCATGGGAAATGAAATCAAAAGATGCCAACATTATTTTTAGTTGTCTTGTGGTATGTGTGATGATGGGGTTTGGAAACGTTTATATGAAGTGATGGTAATTTAAATAATTCATAGCCAATGTATTATCTATAGAATTGATTGGGCTAAGATAGATTGTAGTTGGTTACAATTCACTAAGATGACTATGGGGGGTGACTTATACAGATTTAAACCTTCTATTATGGGTTATGTGAAGAAAATAAGTAGGCTTGGACAATTTTAGAGGATAGGGGTTTATCAAATTATATGGATTTAATATGTGATGGTGATACCCACCTCTCTATCAACTTTTTTCAAAGGTTGAAAATCCAAAACTATGATTATGAGGGATTTCACAATTGTTGTAATAGAGGACCTTATTTCTCATGTTATTGGGATGATTATTATGTGAAGGAATTATGTTAATAATAGGGGGATAAAGTAGAGGAAATGAAGTAAGTTTTCAATCCAAGTGAGGAATTGATTCCTTTCAAGGAGGATATCTCCATGAATCCTTGACTAAGCCCTACCATGAAGTAAAAAATTAGATTGTGATGTAATTAACAATAGAATTGAGGTATGGCTTGGTATTCTCTTACCATTTTTCCCTTCTAAATCATTGTAGACATAATTTTCCTCTAAGTTTGCATTTTTATATTAATGTCTCTTGAGCTTTTAATTAATGAAGTTAATCTATGGAAAGCCCTTTTACCTAATAACTGAGCCCTCATTTTCCTTTTATATGGCTATGTTAAGCCCCTTAGGGTGGGTCTTTATGTTGATGTTAATTTGGTTGATTCATTAAGGAAATTATAAGTCAATTAACATTAAGATTCCTTGAAAGTACCTTGTGGATAAAATGTATAAAAATATTGTGAAGAAGAGGAGGGACTTTATTGTTTCATATTTTAAGGATAAAGAGGAGGAGGATTATGTTATGCATGAGGACAATCAGATTTGCGAGGAGAAGACTGAGGTTGAGTTCAAGGATTCTCTACAAAAATATGTTTTAGATACTATTGTGGGTGATGAATATAAGAAGAAGGATAGAGAAGAACAATAATAAACTGAAAATATTAATGAAAAGATTAAATAATTGATTATAGATACTAATCTCCATAAGAGTCTACTAATTTTTATTATTGATGATACTAATGTTAATATTTTTATTGGGGGAAGATCTAATGGAAGTGGGCTTTATGAAGGTGAAGGTGTATCTTCTAAATTTTTGAAGTTAGAATCTAGAATGGATAATTTGGAGGAATAATTAAATAAGATGCATATTACCATTTATAATTTTATACAAATGAGTGAGGTGACTACTAGTAATTATATTTCTAATATTACTATTCTAAAGAAATTGATCAAGATAGTGAAAGATCAACAAAATGGAATCCATACAAGTAAGAGAATTAATAACTTGGTAAAGGAATATTATTGAGCTAAACTATAATTTTATGGAGGACATTCAAGATGTCCTCAAAAAACTTGTTAAAGAATACAATCTTGTACTGAAGGATCTAGATATCTAATTAGTGATATTTAGCATACTATATTTTTGTTATTTTATGGTTTTTATATGTTGTGTATAGGTATTTATTTGTAATTTATATGTTGTTTCATCTCTAATAGTTTTTTCCTTTTAATTTTTTTCCTATTTTTGTAAATGGGATGAGACTAAGTCAAAATACATCCTTTACCTTTGACCAATTATTTGTGTCTATTTTTGTTATATAATAATTAATCATCTAATAAAATATTGAATATATATGTTTTATTATTCCCTATAAATTATTTATTGAATAGGTATTCATTCTAAATTAATTGTAGAATAGGTATATTATGTGAATTATATCTAAGTACTTATGGTAATTTTTTTTAAGATAATTGTAGTAAATTCAAATATCAATTGTGTGTAAATTATTTTCGTGTATTTGCACTAAATGATTTTTAAGTATTTGTATAAAATTAAAATCCTATCTATGTAAAATTATTTATAAGTGATCAATGTAAAATTTTTAAGGTATTCGTAATAAATTAGTTTTAAATTACCCACTTTTTCTATATACCTAAGTTATTTGGAATAAAAAAATTAATAAGGTTAAATATTTACCAGTAGTCTATTATATTTACAAATAAAATTCAATCCATGCACTAGACAATTAAATATGCCTCAAGAAATTATTTATACATTCAATTATTTGGTAAATAGAGTCCATATAAATTTAGAAATAATATTAATTAATAATAACACTATAAATGATATTTTAGAAAACTATATTAAATGCTTTTCATTTATTTTTAAAAAGAGATTTTTTCACATACATTAAATTAAGGCACATGTATTTCATTTGGATTGATATTTCTTAGTTTCATGTATATTAAGTTAAAAAGTGAATTTTTTTGACATCTAACTTTTAAAGGTTAGAAATTTTGAGATAAAATATAATACATGCAATAATAAAAAACTATTGTAAAAAATAATATAGAAGAAAACATGCATGTAATAATAGAAAAACTATATAAAAAAATCAATACATATTATAACATGCATGAAATCATAAAATACACTATAAAAAATTTGATGCATGAGATAACATAAAAACTATAAAATAAAGATAGATTATTTAACTAAAGCATATTGATTTTAACCACGATAAAAAATGATCACTTTATTATAGGTGGTTTTAAAATTATGTCAACATGTTGTGTAGAATTTTTAGGTATTCACACTAAATTAAAATATTTTAACACTTATAAACATTACCAAAATTAATATTTTATAACATAATGTTTTAGAAAAAAGATATTAAGTGTTATTTATTTTTTTACAGATAAATTTTTTCCTTAAGTAAAGTTATGTGTTTTTTTCTTACGATAGATATTTATTTTTTTAATAGTTAAAATTTTGGTAGATATTCAAGTCTCCCTTGCCATTGGCGATTAAAAAAAATTAATATATATATGTGTGATAAATAAAAGTGTATACTCTTTTATCATAACTTATGTGATGAATAAATAATGTTATATTTAAAATAATATAGAACATTCATTTTTATATTTATTTTTAGTATAAATGTCATTAAAATATTTAAATATTATTTTGAAATATATTTTAGGGATGGATTGACAAAGATTAAATTTTGAAAATGTATAACCGCAAAGAGAATATCAAAAGAAATATCATAGATGAAGATAAGAATAAATGATAGGTACAAAAATATAGGAACAAATAAACATAGAAATGATACTAATAGACAAAGATTTATATAATTTAGGGCTAAATTGATAATTGAAGAATTTAAAGTTAAAAAGAGAAAGCATGATGATAAGATGAACAATAAGTGTACAAAATAATATTATAAAGAAAAAGGCATTTAGATTAGTGGACTGAGGTAGAAAGAAAACATAGACAAGAACATCACGTGAAGAATCTAAAATGCATTGAATGAGTTCTAATATAGACATGAATTTTGAAGAAGAAAACTCAATCTCAATATATTATGTCCCTGAAATACCATATAATGCATCTCAAGATACAATGGATGTTGACGTTATAAATAATGTGAAAATTAATGATATAATGGAGGGGGAAGATCATAAAATAAATAAGAACATGAATACAAAATAATTTTTAAGAATAAGAGTCAAATCATAATAGAAATGAAGAAGACAAATCCAAGATTCCAAAATTAAAATATAAAAAATATAACTAACCCAATGGAATGATTGGGAGAGATTTGAATATGTTTCAAATAAACTTTCAACATGGTTTAGATAATCTTTCTCCACCAATCATGTGTTATATTTGTCAAGAAATGTATATTGTAATAAATGTTTTTTGAACACCTTAAAGCCCTATATGCAATAAATGTTGACAAGAGAAAGGTCATATCAAATTTTAGAATCAAATATTATGGATCCTAGACGATAAACACAAGAACTTTAAAACTTAACATAGGTTGAGGAGATGTTAATATCTCATGTCAACCCAATCCTACAAGTCACACATGCAACTTGAGGTTAATAGAAATATAAAAGACATACAATAAGTTTTCTACAAGAAGTAAAATACATTTATATGTTTTTTCCAAATTAGAAAAAAAAAATTACAATGATTATTGTTCAGTAGAGGGATCAATGTAGAATACATTACAACTTTACTATCAAAAGAGAACAAGTATATAAAGCCCTTAAACATAAAATAAAATAGGGGAAATGAAATAACAATGTTGAATAATTATCAAAGGGTTGAAGCATATGATGGTCCAATATACATTGGTATATCACATAAAAGATGAAACTAACCTAAATTATCAATGAAAATAATATATCTTACACCAAATGGTTCAATTTTATGCTATAGAAAGGATTATTGTAAACATTGATCGATATATGCCAATAGATTTGGCCCTATAAAATTCATTTCATTGATCATAATATATTAGATATATTCAATGAACTATTGTAAGACTAAAAGTGTTTGTTATTAAAATAGTTTCATTTATTTTATAGGAATGTAAATACATGAGTGGAATGTGAATGCATTAATATTAAGTGTTATAATACTTATTGTTACAAACAATAGAAATGGAAAGTAATTATGAATTACTTGTGAATTCAATACAAGTTTTATGTTTTTAATAAGTTATGATTTTATTGTACCAATAATACCTTTAATAATCATCTTAAATATAAGAATTTCAACGTGTTGATTGTATTGATGCATGATAATATCAAGATGAACTTATTTTTCTTCAAATTATGCATTTAAATTGGATACATCGAAATAGTGTGATTCATAAATTTACCATATTTCTAGATTTATTTCTATTAAATAAATCACTATTTCATTCAAGGAATTAGAAATCTTAGTATCATTCCATTTATGATGTATATGAAAGTTAGTATCATAAATAATATCACAATCATTAAGCTAAATATCATTATCTAGATATAGCTATGAAAAAAATACCACTCATCAAGTTATTCAAATTTATGATAAAGAATATTATCATTTGAAACTTCATAATGTGAAATTAATTAAATTTATGAAACTCTATAATGAATATGCCATGGGTGGTAGTAATTTTTCAATATTTCCTAGTTTTTAACTATATGTTCAGTAAAACCATGATGTTTAGATATATTTTTATAAAAAAATTCTAAAAAATAATTTATCTCCAACATAATAATGCATGGAAATTTAATATTTTGAATGAACTATAAATAACATGAAGAAGACATAAATAATATATATCACATCTGATTTCATCTTTTTTATTGATGTTATCAATGTGCCAATATTTGTCAATGCATTTATTTTCTATATTAATTTTAAAATTTGAAAAAATTCACTCTACTATAGAATTTGATCTTTTAATTATTTTTAATCGTTGAAAACATATACTCTAAATTTTTGAAACATGTAATCTATCCTAGTTCTATATTTTTTAATCATGGAGGCTTGGGTCTCTAAGACAATCCCATTATGATGCCTCTGTTTTGATATTAGAGATGTAGCCTACAAGTCACTCATCTCAAAAGAAGAGTTAATTAAGTCAAAGAATATTAGTGTGTTATACTTTTTGGCATAAATAGATCACATAAAATTACAATCTCTCCTAAAATTATATTGGGTTTGGATTATTTATATTAATAAAACATACATTTTTAGGTTATATATAAAGTTGTAGTGTATATACAATTTTCTATTTTAACAAAATAAATCATTAAGTAACTTTTAGATTTTATTTTTGAATAATTTTTTAAAAATTTCCTGGACACATAGTGGGACAATATTATTCTTCATCCTAAGTGTATCATGTTATATAACTATAATCATTTAGAATTATGTGATTGTGTCGTATAACATATTTAATATGAGTCATATGAGTGTTTTTTCCAAATAAATATATTAATAAAGGCACATAATAAAATAGTCATATTAAAGTAGAACACACAGTAAAAAAAACATGATATGTATCATGTTGTCACTAATCAAGATCAATAAAAAAATATTCACAAAAGAATTGTCACACAATGTCATAAAATAATGGCAAGGACCACATAAAATGGATGTGAATATGTCACAAAAATAAGGCTAAGGACCCTATGCAAAGGACATTAAGAATGTCTCAAAAATCATAAATGTTCAAATGTCATGCAAGACATAAAGCCAAGGGAAAAAATAAATGGACATTTTGAAATATCATACAAAAATACATTTAAAACATAAGGCCAAGGGACACACATGGTAATAAAATAATGCCTATCATATCATGAAATAAAGTAAAAAAAATCAAACGAATATATAACAAGTGAAAATTGATCTATTATATCCACATATATCAATGTCATATTATAAAAAAGGAACATATCCATGTAGCACAATATAATATACTAATAATTGGATTATAATTTGTAAGATATGTAAATTAAAATTACAATTGAGTTCACAAAAGGATATAACCTATTATATTTTAACCTATATAATTAGATTCCCCTAACATAAGCATAGCCATTATGTATAAGGTAACCCAAAATGTAGGAATATGTGTATATTATGTATGTCCATATCACACTCATATAACTCATGAAATCTATGTGTCTTTGTAACATAATATTCTATCTACCCAAATATGTAATAAAGTAAAGTAGAAAATATTATAATGTTCAGGTCTGGATTTTTTATTTTTCAAAATATTTAGATTTTTTTTTCACATTTGAATGTTTTTTTTACATTTTTTAATATTTATGAAATTAAATTATTCTATGATCCCATCAATTGGAGGACATGGTGCATTCTTGGATATAGATGTTGAAGATGAATTTTAATGGGCAAAAATTGCTGCATGTATATGAATTTGAATCCAAAAAGGCATCAAGTGTTGTAATGTTATTATTTTGATCACTAATCATAACATATTTTAAAGGGTGTATAATTTAGGAAGATTTATTTATTGGTAGAGTTTTTTCATATAATTATAATGTCTAATAACCTATGTTCACTATGGAACACAATGAACTATTAGGGCACTAACATAGGGCACATTGTAAAACATTTAGATTTATTTGTATCTTGATTAAATATTTGATATTAAGATTATCATTTATAAGGGTGTATCTATTCCATATTCATTTATTGTAAATAAAAATTCCATATAGGTGAAACAACTGATTCTTCACTATCCTCTTAAATCTAGGTACCATAATTATCCATTTACTACAATCTTAAAGAAGTACCATAACAAGTTGTAATAGTTTTGGGGGAAGAGGAGGAGTTTCAATTATTTGTAGAATGTATTCATGTTTAAATCCTTGAACTTTGACCACTTGTTTAAGACATATTTATTTATAATACCAATGTAGTGTGGATGGTACTGTATGGATATTTTTTTTTATCAAAGGGCATCCTAACAACATATTAAAGACTCTCATTCTTGGTAAGACTATAAATGGAGAAAGTATTGTTTCTAAACCAACTTGGAAAGGTAGTACTATATGCTAGAGAGTATTATGAATATATCCATTAAATGATCTTACTATTATTGGCTTAACTTATAAATATTACTTTATGTATCTCGGATTGCAAAGGGGTTTTATTATACATGCATTTTCACTTAACCCATTGTAAATAATGACATTATGTATAGGTTTTTAATGATTTAAGCTTGAATAAAAAGTGCATGTATATATGAATCATCATCATTAATTTTATTACCATCAAATTTTATCATAGGATGTTGTGTGGATGTGCATGTAAATGCATAAGTAATTATGTTTATTGGATGCCCATATGTATTAGGAAGACAATGTGCATTGTACACATGATGTACCTCTAATTATTTAAATTTTATGTCATAACAAGGTCTAGATAATTATTACTAAATATTTGTATATTTACATCATCATTTTGTTATGGTCTAGCTTCCTCTATGGATGTGCTTATACTAATATCATTACCATCAATAAGATCTTGCATATTATGTCTTACCCTAATACATTTGTTTGTATAATTCCAAATACATATGTGGTAATTATAATATTAGTCAATATCAAATCCCTTGTGTTGAGGCTTAGTCATATCAACATTCATTATTGGAGGGAGAGTTACAATGAGACTAAAATCATGTAATTTTTGTAATAGGGCATCATGAGGTTGGGCAACCTTAAAAATTACCTATTCGATTGATCTATCAATCGAACATTATTTTTTGCATGTGATGTTGCATTAAATTTTAATTTTGATTCATTCTTTCTTTTGGTAGATTTTCCTTGTAATTTGGTTTTATTTCAAACATTATATTAGAAGTATCTATTCAATATTTGGTACATATTTTATATTTTTTAGAGCCATGAGTTTGACTTATATCTATTTTACTATATAATGGCATTCATCTAATGTTTTTAACATGGAAAACATGATAGATTCGTGTAGTGGTGTTATCAATTTTTTTTAAGAAATGTCTTGTAATTTTTTACATCCTAGCTAGTATAGTTTTTTTTACATATTCATTGATTGGTTAATTTTACACTTGATTGAGTTTAATAATTTATGCATATGATATTTTTTCACCAATGTTGATAGAAAATCATGTTATAAATTTATTTTATAAAGGGTTAAATTATCTAACTTACTATGAGATCATAAAACCATCATAAAACATGGTCTTTGAGGTTTCATGGAAAGAGATTGGTTACTAGTTTGATATTCTAAGCATAATACAAGAATGCTTCATGGAATGAAATATGTTATTTTGGATCAATTTTAAATTCATATATTAGTATCTTAGGAACTATGAAACCATATTGGTAAGGGATAAGAGGCCACAATGGGTGCTAACTAATTCTGAAACAAGGTATGGGAATCTATTTAATGGGATCCCATACCATAGGAATTTATATATAATAAAATAAAAAAATTATCATAACAATATTTTTTTCATATGATATGTTGAAATAATGATAATAAATTTATGAAAATTAGATTAATTAATAATGTCTATGTATGGCAATTTTTAAAATGATAAAAAACTTTTGGCTCTTTTCATAAATAGATGTAATCATATAAAATTTGAAATTGGATGACTTAGGCATGGCTAATAGAACTCAACCTATAGGTCCTATTTCTTGCTCACTCAATCCTTTTTGGCTAAACTTTCACTGATTCCCAATCACTTGTAGATTTTTGGACTTATTTTTGAGACCTAGGTATCCTTCTTAGACCCAGATCTTTCACTGCAAGTCTCATCATCCTAGGATAATAGCACATATTTTGTATATGAGCATAAAAACTCAAGGGTCTCCCATTTATAACATTGTTGTCCAAGTTCACTTTAGCCTCAAATGGTCAGATTTTATTGAGTCCTTATCTTTTCCTGTATCAGCCTAATGTAAGCTCATCTAACCTAAAATCACCGATTTTCCTATAAAAGGCCATTCAATATCCATTTATATGGGTTATAACTCATTCATAGGAAAAATCAAGAATAAAATAAATTACACTCAATCACTCTTGCCTATTCTTTGCATACAACCTTTCAAGACTAAGTCAAGCCTATTCAAGCACTAATACTAGTCCATAGTCATTCTAAGTATATTCCAGCTTCACATCTAGTTATATACATCACATAATTACACCAAGCACTTCAAATGAGAGAGAAAAATTAGCTTTATCCCTCTTCAGAGTATTGGGATGTAGAAAATGTGCCCACACATGGAGTTTGAAGTGCGTCTAGTGTATCCTTTATACACTAACATCTCCTCTCTTTCCCATGTTTTCTACTCAATTTAAATAACTAGGATCTCCTAAGAGTTTTTAAGATTAAATTAGACACACAACGAGCTCTACATAGACCCATGCTTCAATATTCCACTACTAGGGTGTCACGAGGCTACCAAATAGAACCTAGAAAAGCCAGACGATTAGGGCAACAGTGTTGGAAGTGGACACTAGAATCAAAAGTAGACTATAACACCAAGTATTAGGGTGTCTTGAGTTTATCACTCCTATCCAATCTATAATTATAGTTCTAGTTCTTGTTTATGATAGTCTTCCATCTCTATACAACACTTTCTAGACCTTGCATCATCCATTTCAGCCTAGAATAAGCTATGTTTGATTTCTTCACACTTATTACTATTTTTAGAAATGGTAAAATACATATCTATTTATAAAAAATATTAGGTTAATTAAAGAATATTATTCACTTATTTACATCTACTCAAACCTTTATTTACTTAGGAATTAATCCCCTAATTCCTAAAAAGACTAAAATATTTGGTGAACTCGACTTACTTTGAATTTTGTACAAAAACATTACAAACCCTAGGACTAATTCTTTCTCTTTTTTTCAATAATTTTTTTCCTGAATTTAAAAATAAAAAATATACAAATTAATTGAAATATTTTTAACAACTTCACCCAAACCATAGTTTTCACATACTATGTCTTATTTGCATACAAGCACGTTAAAAAAACTGGGAAAAATATACAACTAATTTTAGAAATATTTTAGGAATTTTTCCTCAATTTTAAAAATTAAAACTATAAATTATTCTATAAAATTTTCAAATTACTACACTAATTTTGTAAAAAATCATTCAAAATTTTAGCTGCATCAAATACATTCTTAGTTATTCTTCTATACCTTTCACATAATTTTCTAAAAATTTAGTTGCATATCTAGTTCATAAAATCAATTTCAAATTCAAAAGTTCATAGTATTTTGCAAATAATACTTTTGAAAAACATCTAAATACATATACTAGCTCCTTTTTTTCTTATTGAGGTATCACCTTACATGTTTCAGAGTCCTATATCCTTTTCATGCATATTCTAGTTCCTTGTTTAGATTATATTAGCTTAATATTTTATACTATTATCCAAGTTTTTTTCCTTATGCCACCTAATTTCCTTGCACATTTTCCTTTGTGATGAATTGTAAGACTTAGTGGAAATCCTGCTAAGTTCACCCACATTCCTACAACTCGACCATATACTATGGATAAACAACCAACTTAGGTTCCAATCATAGATTTTTTACATCCAGATTACATCAATTTTAATGAGGATAATTTTAACAAAGAGAAATATGAAAATAACAATGATGATGTATGCACCGATGCCTAGCTCCACCACATTGGACTACCAATCAACTTTCACCCATTATCGATAATGAAGTCATACTCAACAAAGATTTAGTTTTAAATTTTTTTAGATAAATACTTAAGGAATAGCCTAAATATCATACAATAATTATATAATCTATCATGGAAATAAAAAAGGTGAAGTAAGTTGAGTCTTCTGGTCATTCAGAGTAGCTAGTTGCAAATGACACTATGGGGGAAACTATGTCTCAACAATTCCCTATAGCAACCCAACCTTCCTCTATGCCACCAAGTGTAGTTAGTAAATCCATGTCTCCCAATGTGGTAGCCCTTCTGCAAGAGATTTGATCTCTTCAATCTAGGGTGCAACATCTTGAGCAAGGTACCACTAAACCTACACAAGCATTGGATTCTTTTCCTTTACTGCATACACCATTAGCATGTCACATTAATTTTACACCTTTACCATAAGGATTTGTTCAACCCAAGCTTACTCTTTATGATGGAAAGGGTGTTCCAAAGACACATTTAAGATATTTTCATGTAGCATGTGTGGATTATGTACATAATGACTAGCTACTTACCAGACTCTATCCATAGAGCCTAAAGGATTATTCTCTACAATAGTTTTATAGTTTACCAAATTAGTTAGTAAAAAATTTCAATCCTTTAGAATACATGTTCCTAGCACATTTCAATATTAACATTGGTGACAAGGTTTCATATGTATAGATTTCACAACAAAAACAAATGTTAAATGAGCCCCTCATAGATTATGTTCTCAGATACAGGACTATTCTGGCTAAGCTAAATAGCCCCATGGTTGATCGAGAGCTATAGGACATATTCAAATAAAGCCTTATATAATCATTACATGAATCCATTATATTTAAAATATTCTCTTTCTTTATCAAATTGTGTCATCTAGTTAATGGAAGAGAAGTCAAGTTAATCTCAATGGGCAAACTCAGGTATTCAAGTATTATAGACACAGTAAATAAGAGTAATAACAGAGTCCCATACAAGGTCAAAATCAATGACAATAAGAATCACAAATAGTCAATGTGGTTTAGATCCCCCTTCACATGTGGTTTTATCAGGACTTCCTTGATGTGCATTTATCAATTTACCAGTTTCTCTAGCCAATGTTTTACAATAGTTAATGGAATGTAACATCATCTCTCCCACCTATTGAAGAAGTAGATGCAATAAAGTCCTTTCCATGGGGAGATTATTAGCATGAATTTTGAAAATTTTATAGGGTACCATGCTACACTATAAATAGATGCATTAGTTTATGACATAAGATACATGATTTGATAGATGATAATCTACTTGATCTAGGCACTTCAACTGAGCCTTCAAAGACAAAATAAACACAAGATAAAAATTTAAAAATATTTTCATATGCATTTACACAACATTAAAAATAAGAGGAATAGGACACATCAAGTGTTTATCATACATACCATACACATCCTCCACCAGTTACATACTAGGCACCTTTAGTTGAGGCACATCCTTTAAGAGTTATGATAGGTGTGTATGAGTCTAAAGTTCTAACTAGGCCTTTAATATCTTTTTCAGATCAAGAGATTGTGGAGGATGAGATACTTTACAGTGCACTTTTTATTAGAGCACATATCCATAATGAGTTTATCCACAATGTACTCATTGACAATAATTCTAGTATTAATATGTGCACCTTCACACTACTATAGTATTTAGGTTATTTAGAGAAAGATATCACTCTGATCGATATATTTATTAGTGGTTTTAGTGGGCATATTCATATTTTATTGGATGATATATTACTTCCACTATAGGTTAGTCCTACACATGTGGCTACACTATTCACTATAGTTCTCAACGTAGGAGTTTTTGACATACTACTTGGTCCAACATGGATTCAAAAAATAACTATCTATAGTTCATATATTCATGAAGACCATTCATGCTAATCAAGATATTATATTTGATGAAGTTACTTATGAGGTATCACTCCCCATTTTAGAGCTATCTACCAACTTCTAGTCACCAGATCTAATTCTTTCACTAGTTTTAGCTTCTCTTCCAACTTTTGTTCTAGTTCCACTTCAAGTTTATCCATAGTTAAAACATCCATCACCAGTAAAAAGGATTCATACACCCCCATAGCTTTAGTATTATAGATGGCTTCTAGTGATAGTATTAACAATTAGAGTAGTTACATTAAGATCTCATATAGCTACACAGAGAGAAACTGATCACAAAGCTTCTTCTCCTACTTTTAGATGGGTCCCTAAGATC
>JARHVA010000454.1:112500-117500 GCA_037957365.1 Torreya grandis | reverse complement strand
ATAAGCCTAACACATCATTTTCAGAGTGGCTTTCATACAAGTCTAATCTCCATCTTTCAAAATTTCCAAGAGTGGCCTAGTTTCTAAAACACATTTTTCTATCCATGCTACAATGTCATATTTCCATCACGTTCATGGGCTCCATTAGCTATCTCATATTTCAAGTATTCTATACTAGTATCACTTCAAAGCTTCACTTCACAAGGCATTAGTGGAGCCAAAGGGATAGCCTTTATTTTATTAAGTGACCTCTTTAGAGGGATTAGATAGATAGTTTAAACATCGATTAAAACATGAATGATTTATTAGCTTAACTTAGTTTTTGATGATATATCTAAAGGGCCAGCCTTTGCATTCTTGAGCCACTTTTTGGGGAATTAATCACTCAACTCCATTCATGATATCACTCTTGACTCAGCATAATCTAGCATCATAATAGATTCACACATCATATCATGATCTCTATGTACATCCAACATCACACAATTTCATGAGTTTTTTCCTTACAAGTAAGTTTAGGTATGATTTATATTTTTCTCTTTATCCTAGTGTTTTGCTATGTTACATCACTAAAATAAAGGGGGGTAAATGTAATGATATTAAATTGAAAATTTGATGAATTAAGCATGGTTAATAGGACACAACCTATAGATCCTCTTTCTTTCTCACTCAACCCTTCTCAGCTAGACTTTCACTGATTTCCAATCACCCATAGCTTCCCAAAATTAGATTTTTGAGAACCAAGAAACCCTCTTAGACCTAGATCCATCCCCCTAGGTCTCATTTTCTTAGGGAAATAGTGTTGAATTTGGATAATATCACTAAAAATTAGGGGTGTCCCATTTTAAATGCTATTATCCAAGTTCAATTTAGCCTCAAATGGTCAAATTTTCTTGAATCCTTATCTTTTCCCCTTTCAACCTAGTGCAATCTCATCAAACCCATGATCATTAGTTTACATATAAAATGCCATTCAATGTCTATTTTTAAGGGTTGCCACTCAATCAAATAAAAAATCAATAATATAACCAAGTACACTCAAACACTCTTCCCTATTCTTTGCATACAATCTTCCAAGAATAAGTCAAGCTTATTAAACCACTCATACCAGTCCCTAGTTATCCAAACTACATTCTAATTTTGCATCTAGATGCATATATCACATAATTTTACCAAGAACTTCAAATGAGGTAACTACATTAGCTTGATCCCTCTTCAAAGTATTGGTATGTAGGTAGTATACCCACACATGGGGTGTGAAGTGCATCTAATGTATCCTTTACACACTAACCCCTCCTCTCCTTCTCAAGTTTGCTAATCAAGTTCAAGTACCAAGAGCTCATAAAGGTTTTAAAATTTGAATCAACTACACATTTCACTTTACATATACCTAGGCTTCAACATTTTACTATCAGGGTGTCACAAGCATGCCAAGTAGAACCCAAAAAAGCTAGACAATCAGGGCAATAGTGTCAGAAGTGGACACTAGCACATAAAATGGACTACAACACAAAGTATTAGGGTATCCTAAGTTTGGTGCTTATATCTAATCTACATACAATGTTTTGGTTCTTGCTTATGATAGTCTACCATCCTTGCACAACAATTTTCAGACCTTGAATCATTTGTTTCAACCCAGAATAAGTTAAGTTGATTTCTTCACACTTCTTACTATTTAAAAAAAAGGTAAAATACATATATATTTACATAAATAATTAGGTTAATTAAATCATATTATTTAGTGATTTACATCTACTCAAACCTTTATTTACTTAAGAATTAAATCCCTAATTTCTAAAAGTAATAAAACAATAGATAATTTTATTAGATTCGACACTCTATCCCCCTCAACTATTATTTGCCATAATTAATAAATGAATTTAAGGGGTTAGTCATATCTCTATCACCTAATCTAGGTTTCCATATTTATGCCTCATTATAGTTTCAATAGCATAACTTAGAATATTTAAATAATTATAGTATGTTGGGTTCTTTGGATTGTTTCATTACACCTTCAATTGGTCAAAAATGCTTTATGCACATAATATATCAATGGGAGTAGGATAAGTAGGTTAAGCCTTTTAGGGTTAAGTTTCTTGTAAAAGCTAAGAACACACTAGTGATGTGCTTTAATAAGGACTGTCTAGAATAGGTGCTTATAAATGAGTCTTGGTTTGCCTCCCAAGGAATCATCTATAGATTATGTGGTATTTGGTTGAGATTTCCTTCGCTATAATAGTGCATCTCAAATTCATGAAAACTACTTTTGGAAGACACCTTAGAGATATAACCCTATACTAGGGTGTTGTAGATTTTTAAATATGTGGAAATATATGAATATACCATAGTGATATGTGAATATTTATCATCCTAGATAATAAACTAAGCACCTAAGTTAATGACTAAATTTGTATTCAGATCTTTTGATCTTTGAAGGAATATGATATATATTATTAAGAGATGGTATATATAAGCTGTGCATTCCATATATTTAAACATAGTTGGTATATCCATTGATTTTCATTAAATATCATACACTAAAGTGAATTA
Organism: Torreya grandis; assembly: GCA_037957365.1. Lineage (NCBI taxonomy): Eukaryota > Viridiplantae > Streptophyta > Pinopsida > Cupressales > Taxaceae > Torreya > Torreya grandis. The sequence goes on along the minus strand of JARHVA010000454.1, from coordinate 114,950 downwards.
TTTCTATGTTTCTCAGATATATATGTTACCAATCTTATATCATATATAGCAATTTAACTATAACCCTAAGTTTACTAATGATCCATAAACCCACATGTAGCACAATCAATATTAATGAATAGATAAAAGTTTTGTATGTTAAGAACTTAAAATATATAAGATATATAAATATAAGTTCACATAATTACTTAAGTCTTATTATATGGTTTACCTAAATGAGTATTTTTCATTATACTGACATATATGTAGTTATAGTATATCAAAATCCTAAAATAGATTTTAATAAGGCATGTGAAGCATAAGTAGCTCAATTTAGTCTTTCATTATCTTGAAATAATATTTATGACATGTATGAGATTACTTATCATTTATAGCATTTGAAACAAAACCTATTGTGTGGATATAATACTATAATAAGCTACATATTAATGGGTTAATGAATTGTATGCTTAAAAGATTATATAGGTACATCTATGCCTAGTTAGCTTATACTTATGTATTATGGTGTCCACCTCTAACTATTTTTCCATTGGTAGTTTTAAACTATATTATAGATTTTTATGTAATAAAATCTTGTAGATACATGTATACAACTCCTTAAAAGTATAACAAAGTCTAGAATGGAATATTTTATATTTCGTAAGAACTAAGACTTTCTTGTTATAACTAGTTGGTGAATAGAAACTTGTGTGCTCATTTAATTATAAATACTTTATTATGACTGTTTATGGTAATTAGTAGTTCTATTTAAGAATATTACACTATGATAATATGGGTTGTCATAGGTGTAGTATATTTGGAAACTACTTTTAATAATTAGAAACTACAGTTAGATATATATTTTATCTAGGTGGTATAAACTATAGTTATTATTTATATTATGTGATATATATTATTGTGATATTCATTCATATATTTTTTGTAATAAAATTTATGATTATTCATATGTTTAGCATGTTATGTGATATTACTACTAGTAAGATGTAATCTAAATGAATTTATTGGTTATACTATGTTAATCAAATCTCACAGTGTTGATACTAAGTAAGTATTGAGATGGATTTAACTATATTACTATCATCACAATTTTAGATGAAGGTAATCCAATCAAGTGGTGTGTGTGAATTTGATTGATTCATAGATCATTTATTATTTGAAAAAATTAGCCAAAATAATGTTTAGTGAGACATTATCATTTCATGACTATGATTTACATATTTTTATGATATATTGATTAGAATGGGTTTCTATGATACACCATATATTTAATTTTATAAATCATATAACATACAAGTACTAGCTTATCTCTTTGGATTCATGTACCATCACTATATACTTATCCATGAAGGGAGGGCCATTCCTTGATGGGATTGGTATGGGGGATTGTTGGTTCATGGTTAGTGTAAAAAAGTGTTCAGATGATGCTCTTCTACCCCAAAATAGTACTACTTGAGATGACACTTGAGATTACCATAGATACTAGAGTCTGAGGAACTTATGTTGTATCGAGCCATCTATCTTATATTTATACTTTATAGTGTATTATATTTATTATTGAAACATTATCATGAGGAACTATAATTAGTTACTTATTATACATTGACATTAGTGGTTATAGGCATATATCCACCATGGTTGGTTAATTATAATTACTTTTATATATTGGCATTTTGTTGTGTTTTTATGATGATAGTGATTAGTGATATATGATGTAGTATGTTTCATTTACATTTATCACACTTATAGTATTTTATATGATCTTTGATTATATTTTTGTGGTGTAATATATTTAAGTTATATGTGTTTAAAGTAAAAAAAATCATGTATTTCTAGGTAGATCCTAGTGGGGATGTTGCATAAAAATCTTTACCTCTAACAACATTAAGGGACTTATCATAGAGTCCTATGTTTGGATATAGGCCAAGTGAAATGATACCCTTATCCACCATTAGATATACACCCTTTTGATAAATTAAATCTACCATGGTAAACCTAATATTATACGTGGACTTTGGCTTCTATTATTAATGATTCATGGGTCCAAGTTTATGAAAGGTGTAGGAATGGACCAACAATATCCCCCAACAATGGTGCACACTGCTAAACCCTATCACTCAAATCTCTAGGTGATGTATTTATTTATGTAGATATTATTTTCTCCATATTTCATTATCTTTAAATGCTTTGGCAGAGATGCCTAGGACCCAACAATAACTTCCAATAATGGCATCCACTAACAAACTAATTGCAAGCATACCCTACCATTAATCTATATTAACTCAAACCCTAAAACTTACATTTAACATTCTCCATTACTCTCTCATTCCTCTATCATGTTCTCTAAAGTGGAATAAGATAATGGAAAAAAATCATATTTGTAAAATCTAGGATGATTACAAGTTATTAATGACATGAACCAATGTCTAATTTGATAGATCCAAAAACAAATA
>JARHVA010000454.1:27500-100000 GCA_037957365.1 Torreya grandis | reverse complement strand
CTTAATTAATGACACTTATATATAGAAAAAAACTTATAACTAAAAAGACATGAATACGAAAACTATAATGACACTAAATACTAACAACTATAAGAAAATAAATTTCACTTGACACAAAAATAGATCGGACTTTGAATTGGTGACTTGGAGTGATCCATTATCCATGGGAAACACCAATTTTCTAGTTAAATGGCATGAAATATAAGCTTGAATGCAAAAGATTAGGGACACAGTGATACCTTACTTTAACTAGATCTACTTTGACAATAGCTCAATGGCATTTGGATCTGTATATAAATATACTAAACATGGAAAAACCTTTAGGAACCAATAAATTTAATGAGCAAGTAGAGGTGGTAGTATTGAGATCTGATGTAGGTACAAAATCTTGTACCACATAATACTTCGATAATGCCAAAGTTTTAATAAATATTATTGATGTATTCACATTGAACTTTAAATTATTCAAATCTTTGATGCTATGAACATTGCATGTGAAGGAATTAACCATAGATACATTTGAAATTAATGTCTAAGATTGCCAAGATAGACTAATAGAGATGCATACAAGGATACTGGTAAAGACAAATTTAGGTGTATAGGTTGCCTGACTAAAGATATTATGAGACTAGCAATTTCAATCGTATTGTAGATATGACTATAATTTATTGTGATTCTACATGATTAACTGATAACTGAATGTCAAAGATCAAAATGCAACATGATCTGAGATAGGGTTATAAATAAATAGATGTAAATAAACTAATACATTTTTTAATGTTGATGCATAACCTTGACTTTGATGAAAAGATGAATGACAATCAATGTTGATGTATTCACCTTGTGTGATGCAGAGTGATAATCCCAAGAAGTGATACAAAGCCAATATCAATTTCATGATTAGATCTTGAATTTAAAGACTCTTATCTTAAATTACAATAATTTGATACCAATTATTATATGGAATGAGAATGTAGTACATCAATATTCATTATCAATGTATATATATACAAAATTATTTATCAGAATATGGTAACTAACCTATCAAGAATGGTGGTAACTAAAAGATAAACTTTCTAAAATTTTACTATTGGTGCAACAAAAAAGGTTACACCAAATAGTCTAAAAATAATGTAAACAACGCATTCGTTATATCTGATTATGCTAATAATTTAGATAAGATCATCTAGTTAGTAGTCTATATATTTAAAAAAATGATTTTTTATTAATTTCACAAATAAATAGACCCTAAAATATTATCAATAATGCATAGCCAATCATGTTCCCTCCCCTACCCTCCCAAATAGGTAAAAACAATATTGAATAATAGTTTTTTAATGTGTATATAAGAAGGTCTAAATTTTAAATTCCATCGAGATATATAAGAATGGTGACTTCTAATGAATCAATAGGTTGAGATTCCTTCAAAGAAAATTGAGCCCATAGTCCTCTAATCAAAGCCAGGTAAATGTTATTATATAATTTAATAGATGATTTTACACACTCATTGACCACTCTTAGTTCAAAGTATTTTTTAATTAGAAATACTTCATCCTTTGGGTTTTAGGTACTGCACTTTCATTATCGCCTTCCTCATTAATACTATTTTTAGATTTACTTTAGTACATTGGTTCTTTCCACCTAGTGACCCCCTTCTTATCCTTGGTAAAAACACATTCACTATCTAAATATCTATAATTAAAGCATTTATGAATGTATAAAGGTAACCCCTCAAAATCAAGAGGTTACTTCTAAACATGATCTTTGACTTTGACATCAATATGTGCTAGGAGTCGAATAGAAACATTGAAATTGACCAAGATACATGCATATATAAGATGCTACATCTTTTTTGTATTGGTATCTATTAACAAAAATTCATCCAAATTATTACCCATAGCCTTAAGATAAGCTTATGACCAGAACTAGAAAGGAAAATTAGGTAATCTTACCTAGATTAGTCTAAAATTGAAGTACTTGGTTAGAGGTCAAATGAAAGATTCTAAGACTTATGTAAGAGAAGGTTTAGATCCTATTTTTATAGAAGATATAGAAATATTATCTCCTTATCTTTCAAAATATTAGAAATAACAACATAAATCCTCTTGCACAAGGTAAAGTGTTAAGGGTACCTTTCGTAATAGATTCCAATTTATTCTTGATCCATGTGTGAAGGACCTGGAGAGTAGGCTAGAAACTTGAGAAATGACAAACCATTTTTATAATTTCCAAAATCTCCTCTCAATTGAGTGCTTTCATATGTTTTTCCCTTCAAACTAGACTGAATGGTTAGAATTTATATGAATAGCTTTTTATTCTATCTTTTCTTAGTGGACACTGCATAAGATGAGCATCATTTATCTACTATCACTTGAATAACACTCTCCTCACTGACCTAATCTGAGAAATTTTTTCCATTAGGTAATAAACCCTCTACCATGACAAATGAATCTAAAAATATAGGATTCTCTTGACTTAACTATTAGGTCATGCCCTTTAGACATTACAGCAGTGGTTTGTAGAATAATAACTTACTCTTGATATTATTATGCAAAAATACAATCAAAACACTAAAATGCTTCCATTTGAATATGATTATTTAGGGTATTATTGGTAGAGGAAAATCATATATTATTAATAGTAAAAAACTTGTATTGAATTCATAAACAACTCCCAATAACTTTCCATTTCTATTTCTTGTAGTAACACGTATTATAACATTTAACATCAGTGTTTTCATAGTCCATTTATTTTTTTACTTAGATATAAAATAAATAACTATTATACTAACAAAAAAATTACATTTTTACAATATATCTATTACATTATGATCAATGAAATGAGTTTTGTTGGACCAAAGTTTTGACATATATTGATCAACATTTTGGATAATCTTTTGGATAACACTAAACTAAACTATTACATATTACATTTTTACAATAATTTTTATAATATATCTATTACATATTATGATCAATGAAATGAGTTTTATAGGACCAAAGTTTTGACATATATTGATCAACATTTTAGATAACACTAAACTAAACTATTTGGTGCAGGATATATTATTCTCATTGTTGATTTAGATCAGTTCCTTCTAGTATGTGATATACCAATGTATATAATAACATCATATGGTTCAAACCTTTGAAAAATATTCAAAATTATTATTACATTTCACATAACTTTTTTAATGAAAAAGGCTTTGATCTAGGTTAGATAACTTTCTAAAAAAAATTATTGAATGTAAAAAATGTTGAAGACTAAATTTATTAATGTCTTAAACTAATAGTTATCTGTCTTCTCCACAAAAAATCTCATTTCATTTATCATATCACTTATTTTTAGCCAATGTTTTTCCTTCAACACATAATAAGGAAATTTTAAAATTATCTAATATTTTGATTTCATAGAGCAACATAAAATGTGCCAAGAAAAAATAAATTAAAGCTCTAGATGATAAATAATTAGATAAAAATGGTTTTTAATAAATATCACAATAAATTATGTTTACATCTAATTTTTGGGTTGAATTTGAATGATCATAAATGATTTAATACTTTTATAATCTTAATGATCAACAAAAGGTTCATATAAATACATATCAAAGTAGTTCTACCTATTTATTGACTTGCGGTAACTGTCAACCAACCCACTTAACTACTATTATAATAAATTTCTAATAACCACTATGATTAGATGTATAAAAACTGCCATATAATCACCTAATTAACTATAATAGATCACCAAACTAAAGATAACTAAACTAAAAAAATGTATTATTTAAATAATGCTAACAATCTCCCCTTTATTACATTGTTTTTACAAACAAAATATTTTTTTATAGTGGTCTCCCCTTTATTTTAAACACTATAAAAATATTTTACACTATCCATGTGTCTTGCTCAGTTTTTGAGGTGGCATGCCATATTTTTGGCTTCATACTCTTGATATCACTTTGGTTTTTCCTTAAAGGATTACCATAAACCTAGTAAGTGATAGGGGTACATCTCTCTGCTAACACGTTCGATGGTTTCTTGGATTACCACAAATCCATATAGTTTTTTGCTACAGGTTGACCATGAACTTGGAGGTGGTAGGAGGTCTTCACTATTTTATACACTTTGGTGGTTTCTTGGATTTCCAAAAACACTTTTCAAAGAACCAAGCACTACTTTAGTGCTTTTTCTCCCCATAATGTTCTTCATTAGGAGCTACCAAACTAGAAACTAATTCTTAGTATTTTTATTGAAAAAACATACTACATAACATAAAAATAAACACACTAACAAAAATGTCACCATAACAATGATGTGACACTATCCTCCAACCTTCATGTATTTTGTAACCTCCAGTAAATGAAGCTGCTCACTCAATTGATATGTCGATGTAATTCATGTTGTTGATAATAAGACTCCATATTATTCAAACATTGCTTACAAGTGAAAATGCATTTATGACTCTTTTTGACATTTTTATGGCTTGACTCTTTTAACATAAAATTGTCTCTTGATGATAATTTAACTATGTACCCAAAAAATAAAACAACCTAAACTAAGGTGATATCAATCCTCTTATGGATACATGTATTAAAAGGATATACTAATAAATCACATCCCAAAACTTAAACCTAACAACCTCTTTCAATTAATTTTTATAATATAACTAGGGGCTATTAAAAGAACAATAAATGACTAAACTAATAACTCAATATAGAATATATGAAATTCTAATAACTTAAAACTGTTTGGATTAGACTTAATTTTTTTTAAATCTATGGACAACTGGTGGAAGTGTTCACTAGACATATATGGTGGTTTCCATGCTGTACCTTCATGATTTCTCCTTCTCATGGCTTGCTAAATTCCTTCAACCACCAATATAAAATAAAAACATCTTTTTTGGTAGGATTTTACTCCATTTCACACTTATTCCTTTACATCTATTTGATAAAATTTTATTGCTCTTTGCACTTGCTTCATAGGTTTGGATAGAATGAAGGCTTAAAACTTTTGATCAAACTATTGTCATTTGTAACTCACCTCTTCACTCAGTGAGCCTATCCCATGATTACATCTTGAGGCTTGGCTCACTCAATAATCATATGAAATTTTTTTCTCTATGGAAATTATCTAGAAAGCTTAATGATTTTATGGTTGGACTGTAGCAGTCTCAAGCTTCTAAATGCTACATTGATTTTACTTCAAGGTTTTACTATGACTTCTATGCAGATTTCTATGCTTAATAGGCTTCTTAATTCTTATCAGGCTTTCAACACTCTGACTTCATTACACTTCGACCACCTCATATAAATGTTCTTTCAATGATCTACATGACAGGGTTGTGTATTTACTCACATCCACTACAAATATCTACACCAGTCCTTTCTTATGTCTAGATACTTCTCCAATAGTAAAATAACTACAAAGATAATACTCTATTCTATATAGGTTATGGGATCTTTAATATCATAATGGTTAAGTGGGTCGGTTGATATTTATTGTAGGTCAATAAATTGGTATAACTAATTTGCTATGTATTTATATGAACTTGCTATTGATCAATAATATTATTGAAGTATTCAATCAATTCCACTCCTTCATAGTGCTATCAAAGTAGTTCATAATGAGTTCTTGAGCATTGTGAAGGGTATTTACAATTTGCTTTACCTCTAATTATGAAAAGAAGATCTTTGTTGGAGATATATTTTAGAATAGAGTTTAGTTTATATTAGCTTTATAGTTATTGTACTAAACTAAACAATGTAATATCTAAACAACACTAATATAATCATGTTTCATCAATGGTTTTCATGGTGAATTTTTTTCTTTAATTTATATAACTGGTAACAAAATACATGAACTACTAATGTTTTTAATTTTTTGGATATAATTTTTTATAAGCCCAATATAGGATCTAAAAAATATTCATAATGTGATAATCCATCTTATAATTTTAGGGACCTTTAAATTACTTCTATTTAAAATGATTTAGACTCTGACAATACACAAATTATACTAATTAATATTGGAAATGATAACAATTTATATTGATAATACTAAACACCAAATCATTTTTTTAATTATATTATCAAGAATAAAATCTTTATAAGACCTTTAAATTTTACATCTTTTGTCTTTTAATCAATACACAAAAAGATAAAATAAAACACTTATCCAAATTCAAAACATAGAAGAGGACAATTTTTTTAAATCTCAATCTTAATTAATAGCCACACTAATTATTTGAGCCACTTTAGTGACTATATATCCCGATTGTACTACCTATACTTATCCAAATTTTCTTGACCTTTATCATTATTTATTTACCATAAATAGTTTTATTACCTTTCTCATCAACTATATGAGGAAAACTAATGTAAGATTCATTTTCTTTGTTATTGTCAATGAGAAGCGTTACTAGTTATTAGTTACATCAAATTAAAATTTTATCTTATCGTCATAGTGAAACGCTGCAATTTTTCTTCCTCATTTCATTTCAAAGATGATATACATTTTTTTATTTTAGTTTTTATTTTTAAAAAATTATATCATTCAATTTTTTTGTCTTATTTGATTTAATTTATTTATTATGGTTTATTGAATACACTTAATATAATTGATATAATTATTATTTTTATCAGAGAATTAGGTCAATGTTTTTTAATGTAATCTATTTAATTCTTAGAAAGATATTTAATATTAATTTTAAATTTCACATAATTTTCTATCAAAATAAATTATTATCTAAACCAAATAATTTTTGAAATCTCTTATTTAATATTTTAATTAGAAATTAGAAATTAAAAAATATAATTTTCTAATTTATTGAATAAATATATTTTTGTTTTCAAAATTAAAAGTCTTATTTCATTCTTCAGTGCATTTGTATGGAAAAAATGGTTCGGCACCAACATAGTATAAAGAGCTATTAAAATAATTGAATATGTTAATTTCACATATTATTGGAGAGTATACCATGAAAAATAAAACTTTGGAGACCTCGATGAAAATAAATCATAGATAAATATCTTTTTGTGAATAGGACATCAAGTTATGCTTACTACCAATTATTAGGTATCACATAATTGTGTTTAGTTATTTTTCATATGAATCCCCTCTTTCAGCTCAATTTTAAGAAAAAAACATTATAGGAGTGAAATAGATGAAAAGTTTAATGTCGTCTATTAATTTTAATACACTCATAGACATTACACCCTACTATTTTCCACCCTACCCTACTTTCCATTATAATATGTAAATAGATATAAAAATATATTATAAATATGTTGTATTAGACATCATTAAATTCATCATAAATATTAAAAAAACTCCTTTATTATTTTTTTTTGCAAAATATTATAAATTTTTAGGTGTCTCCAAAATTTTCAATTTTAATCCTTTGATTCTATTGAAAATAAGGGCGCAGAGTGCCAAATCATTATGAGGAGTTTGAACTATTGGAGTTATTATTCTAAAGGGATGATAGTGCAAATTCATGGTACATGGAAAATATGAGGTCATTAGTTCCACTCTTGGTAGATATAAAAATAGTTTATTGCTATAAAAGGAAGCAAAATCAGTATTGTAATCTAAGAACACATGCATCATTCTAAATTCATTGCACAAGTCACCTCATGCATTATCCTAAACCAAGTAATGAGAATGAACATCATCTTTTTTCACCAAGTCCCTGTAGGAAGTAGAGGTTAGATTTGATGGTAGTATATAGAGGTTAGATTTAGTTTAGTAAAATTATCATAAACAAGCCTTCAAGTACCATAAATCAAATGAAATTTACCATTACCAAATATGTATTGATTAATAAAATTTGCCTCTAAAATCTACACTCAACATTTTTTACATTATTAAATCTAAATAAATATATGAGATTTTTTAAAACAATACCAATTCTAAATTTGACTGAATTGATGAACTTAAAAGAAAATTTCAATCACCTTTCATGGACAAAAAAAATATGCTAAATATGTTGATACTCTTAGATGGATTAGAATAAATAATATCAAAATTGGAATTATCATTAATCTAAGAATAAATCATTGGTAATTTCTTCCAAGGTCTGCTGAGACTTCCTTGTATAACGTACACACATAAATTAAAAGATTCAATAGAAACATGTTTATCCCAAGATGGGCCAGAGTGGTAGAAAGTTTTTGAGATAATTTAAAATATAAACAATATTAGCTATAAAAAATTCCCATGCCCACTATACATAAAACATCATATAAATAAATATCCATAAACCAACCTCTTATGTTGCTTCATGACACCAACATTCTAATTCTACCAAACCTACCTTGACAAACTCCCCATTACTGAAAGAACATCAATCATAGCATAATAGAAGCCTATAAACAAATAAAACATCAATTATTTTGGTTAATATTTGGTAAATATCAAAGGAGAATAGCCTTAGATTGAGATCTTAAAGGAAATAAGACTTTTATGATTTTATCTAAGTTGATTATGCAAATCAAAATTATGCACTATAAATAATGCATCAAGATACAAAACACTCCACTTAAAATAAGTGTATCATTCCTCTACCTATTGAAAATTTTAACATTAATGAATGAGTATATATATGTTATGATGCTATGAACCAGAACAAGAAGCACCTACAATAGAGGAAATTCAAATAGTCATCTCAAAAAATTATTTCTTACTTAAAGTCTAAATTTATGCTTGAACCATAACAAGAGGCACCTGCAATAGAGAAAATTTAAGAAACTAGTTCCAAAAATTATTTCTTTATTGAAGTCTAAAGTTGTTCTTGAATTCCCTATCTTGATTTTCAGCTCAAATTAAAATTAGAGTTACACTCACATTATTGGCCTGCAACATTTGGAGAATACTACTTAGGCTTTTGAAATTGATTTTTATGTGGCTGCTTAGTACTTGTTTTATTATTTCATTTGCTTTCAGATATCAATAAGACCCTATAATAAAAGGTGATACGGTTGTTCTTGATGCCTAATATATTAAATGTTGTTGTGGTGATTGTGGTAGGATAAAAAACATAGTTTAAATTGAAATGGTAATATCAAAAACTAATGTGCTAAATAGTATTCCTGCATGCACAAGCTAAGTAAAGGAGATATTTATTTATTCATATTATCATGAATCATGCCATAATTATTTTATACATAGGTCATATGTTATTTATTGAAAATTAATGTTGGGTATTTAACTTCCACTTAACATAAATCTCTAACCTATGAATTTTCCCACCATTTTCACTAGAAATACCCATGTCAGATTGGGATGATGTAAATCCATAGATATAATTTATTATATATTTAAAATTTTAATACTTCAAATAACTAGACATAGTGTAATAGACCTTATGTAGGTATATCAGACAAAATACTCTAATCAAATACTCGTATCTTACTTGAGTGATCATCCTAAACAAAGAAATAGAGGATAATCTTCCATGCTTGGAAGCTACGAAAATGACAACATTTGATTTTAGTTTCCTCTATAAGAGGAACAATAGTGTGGATGTATTTGAGAACCAATAAGCCAAAACATCCTTAGCCTCCTACTTTGACAATGCAAAAAAATATGTCTATGTGAATGATACAACTTTATCATCTTTTTGGTTAAATATTTAATAAAATTTTAATCTAGTAGTGAATGATAACCTATACTATTTTAAAATTAAAATATTATGTCTATGATAATATTATCCATTTATTAAAAATCTTTATTCAACTAATTAATGAAAGGACCACAATCTATAACCTTGACATAAATTTTCCAACCAAAAATTGGAAGTCACTATAAAAACTCAAAAATTATGTAAACAAATAGATATGTTATTTCTTTCTCTCCATAATTCATAGGTGACAATGATCACTTAATGCTTTGATCAAGTGCCAAAAATCAAGAAAATAAAAAAAAATCCAAAAAACTTACATGACATCATTTATAGGCAAAGCAGGGGAGTTCTTGCAATAAATAAATATAGTTCAAACCATGGGATAAAGCTCCCAAAAAGAAATGAAAGCAATTTTTTTTTGTATGAGATAATATATAAGATGATATCCATACCATCCCCTACATTCCATAGGGCATGTAAAAGAATCTATTTTACTTGAATATATTTTGCAAAAGGATCAATAACCTATAAATCTTTAGGTCAAGGGATTGTAAAAAACAATCTATGACATAAAGAGTTGTAAAAAGTAGGAAAAAGACATTAATTCTTTACAATATAGGAAAATGAGCATGCCCATGAAATATTTATTCATATTAAAGAAGTAGGATATACGATAACAAATAATAGAAATGGGAAGAGTGTTAAAATAATTTTAAAAAAATCCTCATGGAGTTTTGTTTAATGGATATGCTCTTAAAAATGTCTTGACTATGAATGCTTATTAGATATATAGGTATCACCACATTCATGGTTTCTATTAATATACCAATCAAAACATAATTAATTATCTCTATAACCTACTATATCCCTATAGGTTATCACTCATACCAATAAAAAATCTCCCATGTTTGGAATTTAAATGAGACCTTCATACAGTCTTAATAGTAATTTCTACTATTTTCAAATAAAATGTCACAAAAAAATTGATCTCAATGATAAAAAGATGCTAGATCAATATGTAAGGAACAAAACTACTATTAGTTAGTATAGTTACTTTCTAGGTACTGCTCATGCATTGATAAAATGAAAAACATTAATAATGTACCAGTATCCAACCAACAATATAACATGGGAAAGTTCACTCATATGGTGGGATTTCAAATAGCTCAGATATTCAATAGATAAGTAATTCCAAGATGGTAATATACTTACGTGTTTGCTAATGAGCTACAACATTATTCAAATAGATAACATATTATAGTGAAATATACGTAATCAATATGACAACATGAATGAAATAAAAAAATTAAAAAAGATAATAGATAGCTATTAGTGTAAAGTGAATTTTCTAAAGTCTTATTATTCCATCAAATTTATGTCACTTTATTCCCATTGGAATAGAAATAAGATAATTACACTCTAAATTATGGAAACTAGATGGATAGACTAAGTCCAAAATAGAGCATGCAAGGACAATGAGGTGCTTCTAGAGAATTATTACTAACGAGGAAAATTTGATACATGTTAACATAAATATTGACAAATAAGTAATATACCTATTAGGCTATTGTTTCAATATTTTTAAAAGATAACCAAACCATTCATGTTTCTTCCTTCCCTATGAAATAGGGGATCCAATTACCTTGAGAAACCCACCAAGGTTGTGTTTATGATAAATGACTTTGTAAATTCACCCTACTACAAATAACCCTTGAGATATGAAATTCTTCTAAACTATCATAATAATGACTCTTCACTCCATGGAAAAAATCGTGTATAAGTAAATAAAAAATTCAACACATTTCAACTCTTCAATACAGAGAACCCAAAGGCTACAATAGGTAAAACAACCTAATAATTTGACCAAAGGGACTTGTACACTTGACATATTAATATTGATATGAATTGACTCTAAAATGAAGTAAACTCATAGAGTTGCTCCCACCTGTGAGACATTACCAAAGCTTCAAACCAAAGAATAATAAAGAATAGATGAACTCAATTCTAACTTGAAAAATACACTGATATAAATGATATATGAGATTTTTTTTGATATCATGCCTATGAATTTATCCCTAATCCCTTACCACTTTTTCCAACAAATGAATTCCTAAACATTATCATACCTGAAATGTAACCAATCATGGTTCTAAATATAAGCAAAGAAAGTCCATCATTTCTTATAAGAGATATGATCCCTATTGGTGTGGCATCCTTGTATGTTTTCAACCTCTAGTTAGATCCCCTAAGTAAAGTCTAAATATTTATAGCCACAACTTTTACTTGTTTCTCAACAAAAAAACTTTACTTGATTTCTTATTTTATCAAAACCATATTCTAGTCATTAGGAAATCAATCTCAATATATAAAAAAATAATTTCAGTTACATTAGAACTTATATCAACTAAAGAATTGAAAGAAAACATGTATGTATACAAAAAAATATCTATTTAGGATAGTAAGGATATGACTTGTAGACTACCTTAATGTTTGAAATGTCTCCAACTAAAAATATATTAGTTTTCCCTCTTAATTGTAGATATTTCATCAACTTTGGCCTTGCTTATAAACAAATTTATTGAAAGTAAATTCTTAAATCTAGAATGAACCATCTCAACCCTAGTTGGTCTACCTACAATGATCATAATTATACTGGGATTGTTAATATTCTTATACTCTAAATCCATCCAAGAAAGTAGTGGCTTCTATTAGTTTCGATCTCTATTTCATAAAAAGCTATGGATCAGATAGAAAATTCAATAAAAGAGATATATTCATGTAAAAACAAGAGTATGTCCAAGCCAAAAAAAATTATATATTCACATTGGGTGTGATTGGGGGTAAGAGGGTGGGGTATACCTCCTTTGTAGCCTATATAAAATCTTTACTACATGTGGTATTTATACATGTAGAGTTTTCATTTTGTAGGAACTTGTCAAAACCCATTTGGGTATGGGTATACCATTATAATTGAGTGGGCCATATGTATACATATAATATTTATAAAAATTTATCATTTACTGACACTTTTTCTCAAGAACCTAGTGAGTTTAATCCATTTGAGTGCCTGCCTTAAAGGGTGCACTGAGAAATGGGTGGGTAGACCATTGGTGCTTCGAAGATTTTATTTGGCCTAATTTGAGAAGATTAGAGTCCATTAAATTAGATGGTTCTATCATTATATTAGTATCTTGATAAAATATTAATTAATACCCTAATAGCTATTAGATGTGGAAAATCATCATTGTTCCTCCCTATAAATGGGTATGGAGAGCATTGCTTTTCAAACCAGCCTAAGTAGTTACATCCCATTTTATCCAACCTATATAGAATATTTTATGATAGTGTTATTTTATTTTAATCATATATATATATATATATATATATATATATATATATATATATATATATATATATATATATATTCTTTTGAATGTTATATATATTGTTATATATATCTCATATTTAAGTTGGTGAGATCTAGTCTTTATTTGAATAAGAGCCATGTAATGATTTTAATCCCTGTTGATATTTATAAAATCAGAATTAATTATTATATTTGGGTGTATATATATGATTAGTAAAAATATATTTAATGATATCTATCAATTGAGTTAATTAATCTAATATCATTCTTGAATTAATATGTATGCATCAATTAGCAATTAAACTAGAATTTTATGGTTGAGGTTTTGTCATAAGTTACCAAAAAGCCTTATTCAAAATTTTCACCATGTCCTTGAAACCACTGAAAAAATGACATACCATGTCAAGAATTGGAATTAATTTTTTTTTTATCTTAATTATTAAAATTATTAGCATACTTTCAATATCTATGGTTAGGATCAATATTTAAAATTTGTTAATATTGAGTCAAATATATATCAATGCTTAAGTGTATAACATGTATCAATAAAATGTATTCTAAGCATTACAAATGATGGAAAATCTCCAAAAAAGGCCTTAAATATAAACCCCCAAAAAAATATATTTTCCCACTAATACGTATTATGCATATCAATAGAATCAATAAACCCAATGCCTCAATTAAAAAAATTTAACCTACAAATACAAATGCATATATTATGTAGGTGAAAAAATAAAAACATCAATATAAATATATTGAACGTTAATTATTATAAAAATATTTTATAATATATATTATAATATTAGTGTAAATTAAATATTAAAATTATAATATATATGAAAAGTACATATATAATATATATAAATATTGTATTATATAATAATTATTTTATGATATTTTAATATATTATAATAATGATAATTGAAATACTAATATATTATAATGGATATTGTTGCATGCATGGTTTAGGACAATTGTCCTATGCGGGGACCAAGTGGAGGTCAAGGCAAAAGCAAAATGCAAATTGTCATCTCTCCTTGATTTTTGAGTGTATATTGATGAAGAAATATTATTTTTAGTTTAGAATTAATGTGAATGTAATTCCACAACATAAAAATCTCTTGAGTTGTTGGCAAAACACTTGTTGAGTTGTGTAGCCTAACACATATTGTAGTTTAAGGAAATTCAAGAAAGGAACAAACAAGATGATCAACAAAATGCATTCATCATTCTCAGAATGTAATTCTTAATCTAGATTTGTCATACATTATGTAACTAACTACAACTTTTACTTAGGTTATCATTTAATGAATTTTCCATTTGATCAAAGGTAAACTATTTTATGATTCCTCGGTTGATGCAAGTCATTATTTCTTCCAAATTTATTTTAAGAAGATACTTGATATACAAGGTACCTGGAGAACTATTTGTAGAAAGAAGGGGGTTCTTGTTAGTCCATATGGTTTACATAACATTAAGTGTTGCCTCTTTTTTTTTTTTTTTGGTAATTCTTGTTTCCAATGTTATCATTCATTATTTAGTCTATTTAACATGCAAAGATAATGAAATTTAAATACACTTTTCATTGACACTTTTTTTTAAGAATGAACTTTCATGATATTAAGAATATATGAAATTTTTAATTGGTTTGCTGACAAAGAATTGATGTAATGGTATTTTTTTAAAGATTGTATTAGATATACCTACAATGCAAAGGGTATAATGTAATGCTCAAATTGTAGGGACATTCAAGATTTAAATTAAAATTATTTTATAAATATTATGAACTTAAAAAACAAAATAATTATTGATAAAATGAAAATTAGTTCTCATAATTAACATTGTAAAATTTATTACATTACTCTAAATTAAAAACTTGCATTCTAATTTACAAAAACTAAAAACAATTTGGATACTTTCATTTCAATCATGTTTAAATAAAAAATAATATTATAACTTTTACATTAAATATTATAACATCAAAATTTAATAAAACTTAATTGCCAAAATAAAAATCATTGAAATTGATGTCAATAATATGATATATTACACAATAAAATAATTAAAAATCAATTTAAATATAAAACAATATAATTTTTTTTTAAATTATTTATAAAATAATAAAATCTTAAATACAATTATAAATAAAATTTGGTAAATAAATAAGAAATTTGTTAATAATAATTCAACTTTTTAAATTTTTAAACTATAAATTATAATATATTATGATTAATTTTTTTGATCCTCCACATACATACATACTTACATAAAACAAAACAAAATAAAATAAAATAAAACAAAAAATCAATGTTTTAAAAATAAAAAAAATAAAACGAAGAAAATAAAGGAGTTTTTTATTTTGTTACATAATTTTCTATATCATAGATGTGTGAAATGTATCAAACCACATTTCTTAGATACACACAATCTTAACGCGAAAAAAAAAAGTATACCAGTGGTTTACATGGTGATCTATGCAGTCGTGTGTTTTCCCCACCAACTATGATCTTGCCATCACAATTGACATCAAATAAAACACATACATCATGTGTATCATGAATTTGAGTCACATTACAAAGGATCCCCAATAAATGAAACAATGCCAGTGCGTAGAGTTGCCATGGGAGGAGTCGACGAGGCCATGTACCTAGATTTTATTGGAACTACTTTGGTAAAGTTTTTATCCACTCTCATATTCATATTTTCAGCCCATGGATCTATTATGGCTTGTGGTATCCTTTTTTTAAATTTGGATTTTTGTTTTAGAATAAATTTATTAATTCACTCATCCATATTTTTCCACGGTAAAGGCTGCATATGAATATTTTAAGAAAAAAAGTTAAATATTTTTAAAGTCAATCTTAAAAAGCTAGTGAATTCTTCATTTAGTCAAAGTTTTAAGACTACTGATGGGCATGGACTTCTATCTCAACCATTTTAATCTTCCCTGTTAGATCACTTCCAAGTAAAGCAATTTTCTACGTCTTGCATTGAATTTCCTTAGATTTCTTATAGTTATTCTCATGTCATTTTTCTATTGTCACCAAATTTGTTAAATGCTTTCTCTCTCTCTCCTTTGAGTTGTTTCAAGAGAATTCCAACAAATGAAATCAAATTTTTGATATATTTGTTATTATTGATATAATTTGTTTATGGTATGAAGGGCAAACACAAGCAACAAAGCTCTGCTACTTTGTATGAAAAAAATATAGATTGATTTTATTTTGAATGTAAGAGAGATACATAGATGAGTGATTGTAGCGTACGTCTATTGACATAAAATAAAGATAGTCTATATTGATCTTGGTAGAATATTAATAAAATATAACCATTCTATATTTGTTTTCCTATATCTATCTATTTATTCTATCTATTACTCTATTTTTTTGTGATTTCAAATCAACAAATTGGTATCAGGGCTATAGAAATATCTTGGTCAGTGCAAGAACCAACCAAAGATAAAAGGGAATTATTTCAAATAAGAAGAAAGTTTGTAGGTTTTTGGCCAAACAATAAGCGTTGAAGTGAAGAGACGAATTCAAAAGGGGGAGTGACTCAACTAAGTAAGTGGGTCTATTTTAAATTAGCCTATATATAAATAAAAATTTCCTTGAATGTAGAAGTGTCAAATATTAGTAAAATAAAAGGAAAAGACTCATAGATACCGGTATCACCCAGTAGAAGCTACTCATAAAAAAAAGAGTTAAAATAAAGCATGAAAAAGGGGGAAGGATAAACTCTCAATTGAAAGCAAAAGAAATATATTAGTTTTTGAAAAAACCATGTTAGGAATTAGTCATAGCATTTATCAACACCAAATACTAATTTTTAATAGGAAAATTATGACTTTTGGAGTATTAGGATGAAAACCCTATTTTGCTTACAAGATGTTTAGGATTTAGTTTAAAATGGGTTTCTTAAATTGGCAAACTAGTAGGCATATTATGCATTGTCATAAGCATAAAAGTATTTATTTAAGGAAAACAAGAAAAAGGATGCCAAAACATTGTTTTTCATTCATCAATCCATGGAAGAATAAATATTTACAAGTGTTATAGTTTCTAGAAGATCAAAGCAAGCATGAGAAAGTCTGTAAACAACATACCAAGGTACAAGTATAGTTAAAACTACCAAATTTGTTAATACTTAGAAGAGATTTTGAGAATATTCATATGAAAGAGTTGGATAATACAGATTCATTTTTTAAATATGTAATGTGCATTGTGAATCAAATTAGAACTCATGGTGAGAGTATAGAAGAATAGAAGGTTGTATAAAAATACCTAGAAGCTTTCCTGGAAAAGTTGATTTAGTTGTAGTGGTAATTGAAGAATCTAAGGATTTAACTCATCTATCAGTTAATGAATTAATGGGGTCACTATTGACACATGAGCAAAGGATAAATTATTCAGGATCATCTTCATTAGAAAATGCAATCAAAACCTAGTTCTTAGTCAATAGAACAAGAGAGAGATCAAATTATAGTAGAGGTAAAAGAGAATCTTCTCAATTTGAAAGTAGACCAACATCAAGCCCACATACATCTTTCACATAGGAATAGAAATAACCCACTTCATCAATGGGAAATAACAAATAGTAAGAACTACAATAATTTTCATTAACTTGAAATAAAATCTTACATACATCAATGTTTAAAAATGATACCATGGGAACAAGCATGGTGGATTTGCTCCATGTTGTATAGAGGAGAATATAGAGATGCTCTCAGAGCTTGGTAATGGTTGTAAAAGTTGCAACCACCTTAGTAAGAGAAGAAAACCACAAATAATAGTGATATCAAGATGTGAAGATCCTATACAAAGGAAAACATAAACCAACACTATGACCAAACAATGGCCAACCAACAACATCAAGAATAGAAGACAAGCCTTCTATTGATACATTTTTCAAACTTTAAAATCTAGGAATAAGAGGTATAAATTGTAATGGTGTAAAGCACCCCTCTGAGTTTCGTAAAGATGCTCCCAGCTGGAAAAATTCCTTTGACATACCAAGAATCTTCATGTATTTATAAAGAAAAAGATCCCTCTAACTAACTCTTCAGGAAATGATGGAGATTTGAAATAAACTTCTTAATTTCTTATCTATAAATGTCCCTTACATGAGTTGGAAGAATAATATTCATGGTGGAGGCCAAAAAAACTTCTTGTCTTCACATGTAACTACCTAAATATGCCTTGGACCACATTCTTACATAGATATAACCTGTTGTACTTGCAATGATCACTTGGGGATATTACAGATCCATGGTTGTTTGAGTAATCTTCCTTGGAGTGACCCACCTAGATCTTGAAAACCTACAATAACATTCCATGGAGGAACTTAGATAAACAAAACAAATGAGAATATAATAAATTAGGTTTATTTCACCTTTTTACTTTTTGGTTCCACACTTGTATTTTCACATTTTATAATTTTACTTTTACTTTTTTTATAAATTTACCCTTTATCACTCTTAATTTTCATATTTTGTGTTTGATAAATTTGAGTTTTATAATAGAGATAAATATCTAGTCAACAATATTTATAAAAAACATTACTATACTTCATCAAAAGGAAATAGTAAGAACCATAAATATTATACATTAACTTTGAAAGATAATATTACATACATCAATTTTTTAGAATGATACCATGGGAAAAAGTATGGTTTTTTGGCTCTTTTGACAAGGGATACATAAACATGCTCTCAAATCCTACTATTGATTATACACTTGCAACCACCTTAGCAATGAAGATAAGATCTACACACAATAGTTGATTCCAAATATTTTTTAGGACCTAGATGTAGAGAAAATGTATAACCAATAATAACCTTAGAATAGAGGAGATGTCCTCTATTTATACATTTTTCATCCTTTTAAATATAGGCTTATGGGTTGAAATTTTCAAAATTGTAAAGCAACCTTTCAAAATCTACCAAGATGCTCCCAACTAGATCCTTATCACACCTAAAATATTTATCCATTTTTAATAAAAATCATTGATCTAACTACCTCTACAAATAATGATGAATATTTACAACAAACCATTTGATTTCTTGAATGGAGATGCCCTTTTACATGATCTGGAAGGTAAAATTCTTATGGTGTAGGTCAAAAAATATTTTTCCTCATGTGCAACTATTTGAAGATTCTATTGAACACTTGTTTACATAACTAGAAATTCCTATATAGTTTCCCTTCATCTCATTTATGTTATAGAACAACTTTCTCTTTTAATGATGGCATTAAGATGCTCCAACTATGGTAGAGGAAGAAAACGATTCATGCTAAAAAATATGCTTTGGAATGCTCAATAAAACTTCTTCTACACTTCAAATTATCTTTTGTCCATGTAGGATCCATCAATTTAAACTCTTAAGCAAAATATTACCACATATTGACATGTGTGATGCCACATAATATCGATCTAGACATTCGTGGGGATTAAAAGTGACTAATCCACTTTGTGACTCAATCTAGACATGTGTCACATTCTTCTGCCATCTTAAAGCTAGATCAAATATGCACCATTGACCCTTGTATAAGATAACAAGAATAATTGTAGAAGATGGATATAAAGAAGCATAAAATGAAGGGGAGAGAGTAAGAGGATTTATAAGTACCCTCATAACATCTAGAGAATAAGAATGGCATGCAACATTCATTGGGAGAATATTAATGGAAAGAGGAGATCAAGGCTTAATAACTATAAAAATTGAAGATTGGTTTGTAAATGAAGCACTTAGATCTACAAGATGAATTTCCATTGGAACTTATGAGTTTTCAATGGTCTCAATGTGTATAATCTCACTAAAATTAATAAAGTCTTCTGAAATGTAATTCTATGAAGGCTCTAGAATAGAAATAATTTGCGCAAGAACATATGTAGAATCTGCAATGAAATAACTAAGGTCTGATAGAATATCTTCCTATAATGGGGGCTCAAAAAAAGGAAGAGCACTATCTACCATGGATGTATCATCATAAGAAATAGATGTAATAGGTGAGAGTTCAACAGTCTCAAAAGAGATAATAGGAAAAAGAGGAGAAGGTGTGATGTAGGTCATAGTAGGATTTCTAAAACAGATTGTAGGATACTCCAAATAATGCAAGGAATATATATATATATATATATATATATATATATATATATATATATATATATATATATATATATTCCACATGGAAATGATTATACATGAAAATATGTATTAAGAGTCAGAAAAAACCTTTTCACAAATATTAGCCCACTTATAAAACCAAACAAGATCAATGGGTGTAATAGTCTATCCATATAAGAATGGAATATGATTCTTGTGTATGAGAAAGTGTTTCGAGTAAAGACACCATGAAACATAATTGATTTTTTTAGAATAACCACTAGTGTAAAATCAACCTTCCTCATTCATATTATCTTAAATAGAATCATCATGACTATGAGAAGAAACTAAGAAAGAATAGTATAAATTACAATTAACCCCAAAAGAACACTCATGATGTCGAGCATAACTGAGAATACATCAAAGTGATAAATTAGTGCTAGAGTGATTTAGGATAATGCATGCTCAGAATGGGGATGTTAGAAATAGTCAAAAATGCATCTATATATGAATAATTTGTACAAAAAATATAGAAAGTAATAGGACCCATAACACATGTAACCCCTTGAATATGACACTTTATAACTTTAATAATTTTTAAAAAACAAAGTAGATCAATGGAAAGAGGACTAAGAAAATACACTTTAAAAAAATGTAGAACTCAATTCTGAGTTACCAATCAAAATTTATAGCAAGATACATTTTCCATCATTAAAGGCCTATTTAATTAAATTACACTTGAAAGTTTGAAAATTATATCCAAACAAAGGGTAAGGTTGCCTTCCAACTAATCATTATAACTATCATAAAATAACATCTCTCGTCACTCAAACAAATGTCATAAAAAACCCTTATTACCCCTATGTACACTTAAGCGAAAAATAACTCACTTAATGCAAAATAAAATAATGACTTAAAAAATAAATAATAAATAGGTGATTTTAAAATAATTTTAGGGATTTTTAAGAAAAAAGTGATTAGGGTAAAATAAGGATTTGACTAAGTGAGGAGAGAGAGGCACCACCATGAGAAAGAAGGTAACTCTAATAGCTTTGGGTACCACCATGGGAGGCTCTAGGCCTACAAAAGGAATATAATATATAGTTAGAATTAGGGTTTGATCAACAACTACAATCAAAACACCTTCATATCTAGATCTTATTTATCTCAGCCTTGGTTATAGAAGTTTCCTAGCCTATCGAATAACTTGTTACTGATGCAGTCCTAAGAGACTGAAAACAAACCAAACACCATCTAAGTTATAGGTCTATTTTTTCCAAAAGATAATTGCCACCATAATGGTATGACCTCAAACCAAAATCTTAGCATTCATGTTAGAAGGTTAAAATGCTTCTAAGTGATGCAAAATAAGGCATGCTCACCATATTTCTCTACTTGCCAAGGTTGGAGCAAAGACCATATTTGAATCCCTAATAGAGGATGTATGACTTCCAATGGGGTGGTTGTAGGTTTGTTCTTGATCAGAATGCTAATTTTTTTAATCTCCAATGTCAATGATCCCCAATCTTGAATGTTATCATAGGTTAGAAATTGAGTCAAAATAAATGGAAATGCCTCATGTAGAAGATGTAGTAGAAGGTGATTAGAATTTGATACTCTCAAGCATTCATACAAAGAATTTTAGGAAAAGTTGTGTAGTAATTAGAGGAGTATCAACTGGTAGGGAATTGGAGTAGTAGGGTTATGAGGAGTAAGAACACAATTTGTGAGGCAAAAATGCACCATCGATTACACTACAAACTACACAAGGCATATATCTAATCTACACATAAGTCAATCCTAACAAAAATCCTTAAAATCTTAAACCTAAACTTTAGATTAATGTTTCCAGATCCTTGTATTACCTGTGTATACCATGACAAATATTTAATCCTCTTGCAGATTAGATCTTAGTTTCTAATATAAAAGATAATACATGAGAATGCCAATATAAATAATATGAAAATTAATCTTAATAAATTCAATATAATAAAAAAATAAATCAAACAGATAAACTAATGCTCTTTACCATAATCTATAGCTCTGATATCATGTAAAAATATTCCAGGAGGTGATCTTATAGTAGAGGGAGCACACAATAATTCTTCAACAATAATGACCCTGCTTGTATACATAAGTATGCAAGAAGATATGCAATAATTTCCTAATGTATTAACTACATTTTTTACCAATTATCTACTTCATTAAAATAACCTGGTGAAGAGGAATATAAAGAAGGATTAGGAAAGTTAACTCATAGAAGAACTCACTATGGAACTCATAGGAGAACTCACAGTGATACTCAGTTGAACTCTAGGTGGAACTCTAGGTAAAGCTCACCCTTTCACCCACTTGCCTCTTATCACACCTAAGTAAGTTGAAGCTACATGTGTAGAGATTATCCACTTAATAAATAAATGGAATAATAAATATCCTACACTAACATTATACCCCAAAAATCATATGTTTGGACCATGAGATCTACATGGTTTTGACTTTAAATGTTTCAAAATATTTCCCTGTTTGATGTGACTATAAAAGGTTATTCTTTTGATTCTAATGATCACAATATTTTGTGAAAGAGGTTTTCAAAAGTTAAGCATGATAAAGAATGATGATAAATCTACAATTTTTTTGAAGACATTGGATATGTTAATTTAGCTTACTTTGTGTACGTCATGCTCTAAATGAAGTATATTTGAACATTATTTATTATGGATGGAAGAATATAAAATATTTAAAGCATGTTCTACTAGAAAAATGGATCCATATATCCCCTGCACACATGGTGATCTTATTAAATAAAAATATGCTCACATTTCGTTTTTAATTTAATTTTTGAGGTATTTCTCTTTTATTTGAGTTATTAATATTGTTAGAATGGATTCAAACACATGTTGTGGCATTAAAATTATTTATTTATTCTTATTTGAGAATGATTTCCACGTTATTGGATATGAAGCATTTATTCTTAAGCAACACAAAGTTTGAAATTTAATGAATGAAAGCACGACTAAGCCCATCTTTCCACTAGAGTGCTTATGTGCTTTGTTGTTGGATTTTTATTTACCTAAAATTGTGCCAAATTAAGTAATTAAAGGAAGTATAACATTTATAAGTGGTTATGGGTTAGATATTTAGACTTGATGGAAAGTGAAATTTTTTTAATTTCAGTTTTTGCTCAAGTGAAAGTTTAATATAATTTTTTTTTGTAATAAAAAATATTTCTACTTAGCTTTTAAATTCTTTAAAAATGGAAACAAAAATATTTTACGTATATTTTATTTACTCTATTTAAATGAAGTGTAAATATTTATTCAACGTTTAACCACATAAGGGTTTGACAAATATGTGCATTGCATGTTGAAATTAACACTAGCCATTCAAATATGATATGTAAGTCCACTTCTTATTTTCAATTAAAAACATGAATTTCGGTCAAAAGATATTAAATTAAAATACAAGTATTACTTTTTTTTTAAAATAATACTAAACTATATATAGTGGTTATCTAAAAAATATAATATTATGTATAGGAATTTATATAAATACAAATAGCTTAAGTACATATATCTGATAAATGGCGAGAGATATCAATCTCATAGCATTTATCTTGGATTTTTCATATACCATAATTATTTATAATTTTAGTACTTTATTCAAAAATTTCTCACTGGCTAAAAATAAATCATGTCAATATTAACTATTATATTACTCTCTCATGTTTAAAATAATCTTTTTATAAAAAATGGGGGCTCCAAACTCCATCGTATGGCTACATATTATGATTTTTTAGTGGATTTCTCTAAGGTAAAAGGAAAAAAACATCTAAATAATGGTCAAATGGATGTCACATTTAACATTAGAGTTATAATTAAACACTCTCACAACATTACAATGCACTACTCCCCTAGATATTATTATGAAATATCTCTTGAAATAATTACTGTACTAAAATAAGACTCATCATATTATAGTCCACCACTACCTCCCCTCCCAAAATATCATTATAGAACACCTCTGGTGATAATTATAATCCAGAACAATAAGACACTAAGAAAAATATTAAGATGTTGAAGAAAAAACATTCAACATAAAAGATATGAAAATTAGAATTAAATTGTAGATATATATATTTTTTCAACTTTGAAACTATTATTGAGTGTTTTTATTTAAAAATAAAGAATAGCATTTACCATATAAAAACTTATTTGAACAGTTGATGATGATGATGATGATGATGATGATGATGATAATAATAATAATAATAATAATAATAATAATAATAATAATAATAATAATAATAATAATAATAATAATAATAATACATTTTGAAGTTAAATCCATAATATTTTAAAAATATATACCCCTGCGAATAAACTAGTGAAAATGTGAGATATTTTCCTCGGGATGGCGAATGACATGCAGTTCGGCAAATTTTTAAATCACATTTGCATTGCACCAGCCTGGAAAAATAAAGAATAGCATTTACCATATAAAAAATTATTTGAACAGTTGATGATAATAATAATAATAATAATAATAATAATAATAATAATAATAATAATAATAATAATAATAATAATAATAATAATAAATTTTGAAGTTAAATCCATAATATTTTTAAAATATATACCCCCTGCGAATAAACTAGTGAAAATGTGAGATATTTTCCTCGGGATGGTGAATGACATGCAGTTCGGCAAAGGATGAAAAGATGGGATACAAAATTATAAATCACATTTGCATTGCACCAGCCCGGAAAAATTAAATAAATAAATGAACATAAAATGTTCAAAGGTCTAAAAATACGTGTATTTCTCTGTATAAATAGAACATAAGTGAAGAGCAAGGCGTTTCAAACCAGCCAAAGTAGTTGCATTCCATTTTATCCAGAGTTAGACTCCCATGGCTTTCCACAGCCTCCACAATGTTCTCACAATGGTTCTCTCTGCTTTTCTCCTGTTGCTGTTGTTGATTGCCTTCCCATTCCCATCCCTCTCCCAAGCTGAAATTCCTTCGGACTTAGCTGAACCGATCGAGATAATCAATAGAAAGGAAAGGTATCATGGTCTGGTAGTTTCTAGCAAAGAAGAACTCCACGTAGATCTATCTAAGGATTTTCGAATGTTTCTACTCAACCAATTGCTATATCTTTCTCAGAGATTGAGTAATGTTAGATTTGGCGAGCAGGTTTTCTACAAATGGTACGTCCCATTTATCACCATCGTACTGCTCATCCTTATCCAAACTTTCTTAACTTTATATTAATGTTTACATCCAACAAGGTCTTGATCTTATCCAACATTAAGATTCCATTTCTGTTTTGGAAACGAAGATGACGCAAAAGGTTCCATTAAAAAAATTGACACCGTTTCAAGTGCACTTTCTATTCGATTTAATATATTTATTATTGCTCATTGAATACATTTAATAGAAATGATAGATTACAATATGGATTTAATATCTTTGTCCGGCGATGGTAAAAATAGAGATGACTCTAGAAACGACCAAAAAAATCAAAGCTATGGAATTAAGCTCCACCTTTTATACAGGAGGTCTATGTTCGTTGTAAAATTGTACTAAAATTACCCGTGAATTATAAGGTTCCTCAATATAATTTCACGCGTCCTACTTGATCTAATAAACTTATTATTGTTCTTTTAATAGATTTATTCTTCTCATGGGGAAATTCAGTCGACATTTTTTTATTAAAATCCATTCCAATTTATGTCGGGACATTATATGGTTTGATTCTTGAGATGAAATTCAATATTAATTTTAAATTGTAAATATTTTTTTGATCATTTTTAAAACTAAAAATTATATAATCTTTTGAAATATTTTGTTGAATATTTTAAATTTTGAACAAAAAGTTGAAGATAGATTTCTTCAATATTTTATAGAGATGCATCTATGTCTTTAGAAAAAGATTCTCATTTCATTTTTCAACGTAGTTATATGTAACAAATACTTTGATTTCAATATAATAATATGAGTGGTTAAAATCATTGATTATTTTATTTACATGTAGTAATGGAGAGCTTATTAAGGAAAAGATAAAAAAATGAAGAATGTAATGACAATTAATTAGAGACAAGTATTTTTTTGTAAAAAGGTCAACGAGTTATGGTTATTGTCAATTTGTGGGTATTTCATCATTGTCTTTAGTCATTTATTGTCATTAATTCCTTCTTACAAAGTAAGCCTAGAAATAAAATCTTTATGGAAGTTAAAGGGATGAAAAATTTAGTACCACCCATTAATTTTAATACACTCATGGACATTAAAACCCACTCCTTCCCACCCTTCCCTGGCTAACATTGAGTGGAGTCAATGGACATTAAAAATTAGTTTGAATATGTTGCATTACATATCATTAAGCTTATTATAGGCAACACAAACATTCCCATATTCTCTTTTCCTTTTCTAAAGTGTTGCAATATTTTACATGTGTCCAATATTTTTAGTTTTGGTCCTTTGATCCTATTATAAAAGACACCCCAAGAATCCCCCACAACCCTAAAATATCCTTTTAAAGTGTTTTGTTTATTATACTCCATCTTCTCTATTTTTCTCAAAACTTGAACTCTGCCCTTAACAAAAACAATCAAAATAGTAATATGCCCTCTTGTCATACACCACAACCCTAATTCTAAACTCAACTAAATGGTTTATTTTTTTCAAAAACAATCCAATGTTGTTTTTTAATCACTACTTATGTAGTGTGATACCCTTAGAATAGCAGTCTAAGAAAGAGTGAAAAATATAAAAGATATAGACAGTGCTTAGAATTAGTAAAATTAACATAATAAAATACAAAAAAAATTGATATATGATGCATAGGAAAAAACATCCTCATCATCACTCTTTTATTTCCTAAGCTCACCATTGTCCCCACTTTCCTTGTTATACATTCTTACTTAATGCATATTTTTTATTCAATGCATATTAAAGTTTTAGAAGTTACCATGAGGTTTTATTGTCACTACATTTTCTTAAGATTATGCCTCCTTGTAATAGCTTCATATTTTACTCAGTTTCCCTTTCAAATAATTATTAAGAATGCAAGATCATGTGTATGTCACATTAAAAAAAATAAAGTCTTACCACTATAACACTAACCTCATGCTTATTTTTACTCCACCTCTTTCACTCTATCAATGTTTTCATTGTGTCTCCTTAACATAAATTTTAGTATAATAATGAGACCCTGATTTTGAAATATAATAATTTATATTAATCTCTATTTGGTTAGATGATGGTTATGTTTTCCTATATCTAAACAAAAAATACTGAGACAAATATTTAAATGATCTTTAACACTATTTTAATGGAGAATAAATTAGAAAATATTCATATGGCCATCAAGCTAGTGATATAGTGATATGACCATCAAATTTAGCATGCTTCATTTTTATGAAATAGATATAGCTAAAATCATCTTCAAATAATATCCAAATGCTTATGACCAACACAAACACATCCATGTAGCTCATGCCTAGGCCAACCTTATACTATAAATTCCAATAGGTGGCTTGCATGCATTTTAGTTAAGACTATGTAGAAGAGGTGGCCATTCGATTACAACTACTATAGAATCATTGACCTCATCATTAACTAGTTTTTTGGTTTCACTTTGGTGAATTTGATGAGGATAAATTAATAAAAACAAGTAGAATTTTAACTATTTCATTTTATTATTAACGTTTAAATTTTGAAACATGCGATTTTGGTGTGCTTATGTCATACACTATTTTTTATTATATATAACCATCAACAATGAGAATAAAAACTATAAACATACGAGTTTGGCATCCTTATGTACTTATTCCAATTATCTAAAATATTAGTAATAAGGTATCCATTAGGTAGGGATAATTTTTCATGAGCATGATTAAAACCCTCCAAATCTCTTTCGTACAAAATTTCCCCATTGCCTTGTACCCTGGGCTACTTCATAGCCTATATAATTTTTAATGTTCTTACTACAAATTTAATAGAGTGTGAGGAATTTTATATATTTATCAATATGTCAAGTATTTTATTACTTTTATTTTATATATAAATGATGCTAAAAAAGAGGCCAAATGTCTAAAATTTATAAATTTTGATTTGTAGTTCCATTTGAGCCCATTTTCATTCCAAAATCACCATATTGAAAAGATAGTACATGTTCTAGATAAGAAGACAATAAGCAAAAGATAAAGAAGTTATGATAGGTATTTTGTATATGGGTATGGATTACAATAAGAAGATGACACTTAGGTTACAAAATGGGAGCTGAAGAAGATTGATAATAATAATTGGTAGCTTTAAAATAAGAGCAACTGAAAGGATATGAGTTATTTTCAACTAGAGGAGAAGGATGTTAAAAAAGAGGTTGAACTTCCATAGGCCATAAATTTTGATCCATACTTCCGTTTGAGCCCATCTTCACACCAAAAAGACCATCTCAAAAGGTTTAATGTAGACATAACCTAGCCTATTTGGTTATGGACTTTTTGGATATTTTTTGGAGGCCATATGTGCATATGAGGGTTCAAAATTATAGTTTAATATTATTTTTATATTTTTCTAATTTTATAAATTGTATATTTTCGTAACCATACTTGAACGTTAGTTGATATTCATGCAATAGGTTAATTTTAGTGTTTAATTTTTTTTGAGATGCTACACATGTTTTCATGTTAAACTTGATAATAATAGTAGCTACTAAAAATAGTAGGTCAACTTTTATTATTTTTAAGAGTTATAAATTTTTCCAGTCAACTCTAATTTTTAGTTGAGGCTTATTTAAGCATAGTTTTTAATTATTTAAATCATTCAATATGAATTAATACATGCCATTATTTTAGAATCTTTACCTATTGGTATTTTCTTATCTTGATATTATTCAAGTTCATTCATAAAAAAATATTTAATATTGTAAAATTTAATTAAGAATTCATTTCATTTGCACAAATAACTAAAAAATGGTTCCTATATAGCTTGAAATTTGTTCATTTCATGTGCATGAAAAGATGAAAATGGTTCTTGTACAACTTCAAATTTGTTTAAATTTATTTTAATTTTTGTGAGTAAGATTTTTACAAATGGTACATGGCCATTTATCATCATACTACTACTTATCCTTGTCCAAATTTTCTCAACATTATCATTATTTATTCATCATAAATAATCTTATAAACTATCTATATGCAAGAAGAACCAATGTAATATTATATTTATTTGTCAATTTTAATGAACAATTATACAAAAAGACCTTTATATTATTTGAAATTAATATTCCATTAATATTTAAGAGATTATAATGAAAATGTAAATTAAAAAGGTAAATAATGGAAACAAGTAAGAAAATTTTGATATGTAGTTCTGTTTGAGTCCATCTTCATTCCAAAATGACCATCTTGAAAAGATAGTGCATATTCTAGTTAAGATAGTAATCACAAGGAAAATAAGTTATGATAGGTATTTGGTATAGAGGGATGGATTATAATATTAAGATGACACTTGGATTACAAAATGGAAGCTGAAGAAGATTGATAAGAATAATTATCAATTTTAAAATAAAATCAATTCAAAGGAGTTGAGTTATTTTCAACTAGAAGAGAAAGATACGAAAAAAGAGGCCAAACTTACATAGGCCATAAATTTTGATCCGTAGTTCCATTTGAGCCCATATTTTTACCAAAACGACCATCTCAAAAAGTTTAATGTAGACATAACCTAGCCTATTTGGTTATGGATGTTTTGGATGTTTTTTGGAGGCCTTATGTGAAAATATAAGGGTTTAAAATTATAGTTTAATATTATTTTTATATTTTTCTAATTTTATAAATTGTATATTTTTGTAACTGGACTTGAACATCAATTGATATTCATCTAATAGGTTAATTTTAGTGTTAAATTTCTTTCGGATATTTTTAGAGATGGACACACTTGCATGTGAAACTTAATAAAAATAGTAGCTACTAAAAATATCAGGTCAAGTTTTATTATTTTTAAGAGTTCCAAATTTTACCTATCAACTCTAATTATAAGTTTAAGCTTATTTAAGCATGGTTTTTAATTATTTAAATCATTCAATATGAATCAATACATGCCATTATTTCAAAAGCTTTTCCTATTGGTATTTGATTATCTTGATAGTATTCAATTTCACTCATAAACCATTATTTAATATTTTAAACTTTAATTAGGAATTCATTTCATGTGTGCAAATAGCTAAAAAATGGTTATTTTATAGCTTGAAATTCATTCATTTCATGTGCATAAAAATATGAAAATGGTTCCCATATAACTTCAAATTTATTTATCTTTATTTTAATTTTTTGCAAGTAAGTTTTCTACAAATGGTACATGGCCATTTATCATCATATTACTACTTATAATTATCTAAAGTTCCTCAAATTTATCATTATTTATTAATCATAAATAATCTTATCAACTATCTATATAAAAGAAAAACTAATCTAAGATTATATTTCTTTGTCACTTTCAATGAATAGTTATACAACAAGAATTTTATCTCATTATAAATTAATATTTAAGAGATTATGATTAAAATGTAAATTGGAAAGGTAAATAATGAAAATAAGTAAGGACCATATTCATATTTCAGTATCAAATATGACATAGTGAAAGTGATGGTAATCATTGTGTATACACATCATTTGAGATGAGGGATTGTAATCCTTTACATATATGGTTGAATCATAGTCCTATTATGTTTTTAGGTTCTTCCTCATGTGGGTATAATAAGTACAAGATAAGGTGTGTGTTTAGTTATACAATATTTAATTAATGCCCTAATAGCTATTATATGTGGAAAGTCATGGGTGTTTTTCCCTATAAATAGGAGTATAAAGCATTATATTTCTAGTTATCATAAGTAGTTACGTCCCATTTTATCCAAAGTTAGTCTCTCATAGATTTCTAACCACTACAATGCTCACACTATAATTTCTACATAGTTTCTTTTGTTGTTGTTGTTGTTGTTGATTGCCTTCGTATTCCCCTCCCCTTCTAAAATTCCTTTGGGTATAAATGATAAGATCCAACATATTAATATCAAGGGATAAATTAGTAATTTGGTAGTTTGAGATAAAGAAGAACTCCACATGGTTCTAGTTAAATATTATGAAATATTCAGACTAGACTAGGGCATGTTTAAACTAGATATCTTTATTTTGTAATACTATAAAAGTTTTATGATTATGAATAATTCATGCATGGTTTATATACTTCCAAATATCTATAAAAATCAAAAGGTTTATGAATTTGTTCCTATGAAAAAGAAACACATGGAAAGATTCCCTCATAGAACATCATGGAGAGCCAAATTTCCTTTGCATCTAATTCATAGTGATGTAATAGGGCCATTTGAGACATAATAAATTTTTGTATCAAGGTGTTTATTCACTTTTACATATGATTATAGTCAAATAATATGGGTATATTTAAAAAAATAACAAGAGTAAAGTGTTTGAATAATTTAAAGAGTTTAAGGCAAAAGGAAAATTTGAATGGGACATAAATATATAAGATGAATATGATTCTCTAATGAAAAATCACACTTGGGAGTTGTGTGTTATTAAAAAAGAAAAGAATATAGTTGGTTTTATATATCCATTTAAGAAAAAAAATTATATCAAATGGGGATATGGAGGAACACAAAGAAAGGTTGGTGGTCAAAGGGTTCTTACAAAAAACATGTATTGATTTTATTGAAACTTTTTATCCTATTTCTAAGATGACATCCATTGGTAAAATAGTTTATTTATCTTCAAATTTTAGATTGAAAACTTATCAAATGCATGTAAAACGTGTTTTCTTACATGATGACTTAAAATAAGAAGTCTACATGCATCAACCATCTATATTTGTTAAACTTGGTGAAGAACATCTAGTTTATAGATTAAAAAAGTAATTTTATGGACTTAAACAAGAAAAAATGCCATGTTACTCTAAAAATAGGGACTCAAAAGAAATAAGTTGATCCAAACATGTATGTGAATCATAATGATAAAAAAAATGTTGTTGTTGTATTGTATTTTGATGATTTAATAATTAAAAGAGATCATATGCTATGCATTGTAAACACTAAGGATGAACTAAAAAATAATTTTTGAGATAATTGACTTAGTACTAATGCATTAATTTTTGGGTATGGAAGTATGATAATAAAAGGATAGGATCTTGTTTTCTCAATTCAAATATGCCTTTGATGTATTGAGAAAATTTAGGATGCTTGAGTGTAAACTAACTAGTACACTATTTGAATTTGGATTGAATTTGAGTTCTAATTCCAATCTAAATGAAGTATTTGGAACACTATATTGAATTTATTTTGGTAATCTCTTAAACCTCACTATCACTAGCCTAGATATTATATATATAATTCTAGCATCATTTCTAGGTATATGGCATATCCTCATGTTGACCATTGAAAAGTAGATAAAATAACACAAAAGTATATTATAAAAAATGAGGTGAACCCACCTTAATGGGATATACACATTTAGATCCTACAAGTGATGTAGATAATAGAAAATAATCTTTAGGATATGTATTTCACTTTGGTTTAGGTCTAATTTCAGGGAGTAGTAATAAGTAGGATACAATGTCTCTCTCATCTACAAATATTGAATATATTCGTTATTAAGAGGCATATCAAGAAGATATGTAAATAATAAGTTTACCTAAGGAAGGTTATATACCTCAAAATCTATAAATTATGTGTACAAACATGAGATGATATGTCCTCATTATAATATTTTTAAATTAGAAAATATGTAATATAAAGTAAGTTCTCTTATTTAGATGTAGTCAAGATATCCCATTTGAATAGGTTTTTCATATTTAAATAGATACTTTAATAAAGCATACAATAATTAGAATCATAATATAAATCATAACAACATAAAGTAAAACTACATTACATAAAATAAAAATGTGTGTGATAGAAATCACAACACCAAGAATAAAATAAAAATAAATTTTATCTATAGAAGGGTATGTAAACGTGATCTCTCTCTCTCTCTCTCACACACACACACACACACACACACACACACACACACACACACACACACACACAGAGAGAGAGAGAGAGAGAGAGAGAGAGAGAGAGAGAGAGAGAGAGAGAGAGAGAGAGAGAGAGAGAGAGAGAGAGAGAGAGAGAGAGAGAGAGAGAGAGAGAGAGAGAGAGGAGAGAGAGAGAGAGAGAGATGATTTCATAGTGAATATTCCATAAGCATATGCATCATAATTAATAAGTGCACAAGTGTATAATATATGACTCAAATTAGGTTTAACATAGAAATAGTATGGACATTACATGGACTAAATAATCCTCCAACACAACTAACACATGATGTAATAAGACACAATCAACGTATTATAAAAGGATACAATAAAAAATATAAACTATTAAATGATCAAATGATGTCACATTCATCAACATAATCAATAAATGTGACTATCTAGTAAATTAAATTAAAATATGTGTAAATGCATGAAATTATAAGGCTAAAATTGGGTCTTAAGTGAACATATTTTTCTAAAAAATAAGAAATCTCAACTTGTATGGATTATTTGAGACACCTACACTCGAAATTTGAAGATGCTATAACAACATGAATTATAACATTTAAAGTCTAGTTTCTAAACTACTAATTATATTTTAAAAGGTCAAGTGTAAGTAGGTAAAATAACATAAATTTTATTAGATACTACTATTTTTTTTAAAACAATCATAGTAGATAGATTATTGTGTATCCTATATCCTTTTAGCATCATTTATTTTTTAAACACTTTGGTGGAAAGTTAGAAAATATTATTTAGTTGGTAGTCTATATATATATTTTTAAAATGTAATGAGTTTTTTATTAATTTAAAAAATTTATAGACCCCCTAAAATATGATCAATACCTAAAAAAATACCAAAAAATAATTTTTTTAATGTGTATATAATAAAGTCTACTTTTTAACTTCTATCGAGACATATGGAAATAACGACTTCTAATGAATCAATAGGTTGAGAATTCTTCAATGACACTTGAGCCTCTAGTCCTCTACTCAAAGCTAAGGAAATGATATTATCAACCTTCATAAATGATTGTACACATTAATCCACCAATCTTGGTTGAAGATATTTTTAATTTGAAATAATTCATCCTTTGTGTTTTAGGTACTGCACTTTCATTATCGCCTTCCTTGCTGATATTATTTTTAGATCCCATTTTGTACACTAGTTCCTTCCACCAAGTTACCCCCTTATTATTCTCGATAAAACCAAATTCACTAGCCAAATGTATAAAAGTAAATTATTTATGATAGTAGAAAGGCAACCCATCAAAATCAAGAGGTTGCTTCCAAACATGATATTTGACTTTGAGATCAATGTACATCACGAGTCCAATAGAAACATTGAGATTGACCAAGATCCACACATATGTAGGATGATGCATGTTTTTTGTATTAGTATCAATTCTTAAAAATTCACCCAAAGTGTTACCCATAACTTTGAGATAAGCTTCTGATAAAAATTGGAAAGGAAAATGAGGTAATCTTACCTAGATTGGTCTAAGATTGAAGGAATTTATTAGAGGTCAAATGAAAAAGTTAGAATTATATAAGAGAAGGTTTATATCCTAATTCCATAGAATATCAAAAAATATTATCTCCTTATCTTTCAAAAGATTAAAAATAATAAAAAAAATCCTCTTTATACAAGGTAACATTCTTAGGGTACCTTATATAATAGGTTTCAATTTATTTTTGATCCACTTGTGAAGGTCTAGGAGAGTGGGCCAGACATTTGAGAAATGATAAACCATTTCACTTCTTTCCAAAAGCTCCTCTCAATTTAGTACCTTTTTAAAGTTGTTTCCTTTCCTACTAGACTAAGTGGTTATAGTTTATAGGAACAAGTTTTTATGGTTCCTATTTTATCTTTTCTTAGTGGCCACTACATAGGATGAGCATCATTTATCTACTTTCACACGAATAACAATCTCCCCATTGACTTGATGTAAGAAACTTTTGCCATCAAATAATAAACCCTTTGTTGTGAAAAATGAATCTAGAAAAAATATAGGATTCCCCTAACTTAGCCATTAGGTCACAGCAATTAGACATTATGTCCAACTATTTTTAAAATAATAAGTCACTCTTTATATTATTATGAAATAATACAATCAAATCACTGAAATGCTTCCATTTAATCATGATTATTCAAGTTATTATTGGTAGAGGAAAATCACATCTTATTAACAACATAAAACTTGCATTGAATTCATAAATAACTCAAAATAACTCTCCATTTCTATTTTTTACACTAATAGGTGTTATAGAGTTTAACATTAATGTTTTCATAGTCCATTCTTTCTTTTACTTACCTATAAAAGAAATGAAACTATTGGAATAACAAGAACTTATAATTTTACAATAGTTTTTATAATATATCTAATATATTATGATCTATGGAATGAGTTTCATAGTACTAAAGGTATTGGAATATATTGATCAATTTTTTTGATAAGACTTTCCATAATATAAAACTAATCCATTTGGTGTAAGATATATTATGCTCATTGGTGATTTAGGTCAATTCCCCTATGGTAGGTGATATACCAATGTATATAAAAATAGAATTTGGTTCAACCCTTTAACAAATGTTTAACATTGTTTTAGATTAAAATAACCCCACATTTTATAAATCCTATGGAAACTATCCTTGGACATATTAGGAAGTCCAAGTATCCCCCTGGTCAGAAAATCCTAACTAAGATTACAAAAAGAAACCAACAAAAGATACCAAAGGAGGACTAGGTGTCCTCTTGGTTAGAAATATCTAACTAGGAGTAAAATCATAACCCATCCTAAATAAGTAACCATAAATTTTGGTTACACCAAGAACTATTAGAGGAAATCTAGTACTGCATTTGACTAGTGTGGTAACCAACCAATTTTGGTTAGACCAAAATCCATCCTAGGCTAAAATGAGGCCTGGGTCTTTGGATGCCATCAGGGTCCCTAAGTGATCAACTAGACATTTTTTATGGATTAAAAACTAGATTAAACATAAATGGAGGTTCATGTCTCCACTCTAGAGCTAAAAGATGATAAAGAAACCCTATGAAGTCCCCATAGAGAAATAGCATCCATTAGTTTTAAATGGGATGAAAACAATCCTAGATGGAAGAAACACAAGGCCCAAGTCTTTAAAAACCTTTTTTGATCCTTTATAGGACTCAAAATACTAAATTAGAATATAATTTTCACTAAATCAAGAACTAAATTAGACATAAATAGAGGTTCAGGGCTCCAAGAGAAACACCTACCAATTTTGGATAGACTAGTATCCATTTTGGGCTTAAAAATGTGAGGCCCAGACCTTTAAATTACCCTTTTGATTCCCCATGGGATGTATATCTGAAGAGTCAGGTCTCTTATTGTCTAGATATAGCTAACCAAGAGTACACATAGGACATGACTGAAGGATGTAGTAACCATGAAGGCCCTAGAAAGGATCCACTAGATAAACCAAAACAGGGCACCTTCCCCTAGAACAGGGGTTAAAAGAAAACTACAAATAAATTTTCCAACTAAAAAAGACCAAGAAAGTATAGATTCACATGGATAATCAGACTAATAGAAAATGATTTATTAAATCTAAGATTTGAATTTCAATAAAAAGGATCCACTAAATAGACTAAATTAGGGCACCTTCCCCTCAAACAGGGGTTGAAAAAAAACCAAAAATCAAGTTTCCATCTGAAAAAGACCAAACAAGCATAGCTTCATAGGGACAATCGGTCCAATAGATAATAAAGTGTTAAATCCAAGATTTGAATTTGAAAATAGATAAGGCTTAGTGATTCAGCCCAATGGTCATCTGGAGTCAAGGCTTCCCCAAATGTCCCAACCTAGTGTTGAAACTCAGTAATGAGATAAGTAGAGGTGGAATACTACCAAAATTTACCATTATATTATCCCTAAAATAAATTCTACCTATAGAATATCAGGTTCCAAACCCCATAAAAAATATATGGCTATATAAGTTAAAAGGCTAGTCTTCAAAGACTCAGAGCCATAACCCAAGTGACATACTATAATGTAACTTGTACATTTTCAGAATTCATAAACATACATGGAACATAACCTTTACCCATCCCCTCCTTTTATTTTAGCATCCATCCCCCATTTTATTAATTTATTTTAGTCCATTTATAAAATTATTTTTCTAATAGAATATCATGAAAGAAGAAATGAATGATAATCCTTTTCCTATAGTCAACAATAATATCAATTATTTCATCTAAATTTTATATCTCAATTCCTCGCTAAGCAAATTAATTGATTATTTGTGGATATTTTTAGTTGATAAATTTGATTTGGCTATTTTTAACTAAGATTTGAAATATATGATGTTATGGGAAAATTGTATATTGCTTAAGTTACATAATTACATTGCTATGAGTTAGCTTTAGTGTATATGTTTACATTATGATCATGTTGATTTGTTATTTCATATTTATTTTATGGTGTATGTATATCATAATGTTATGGTCTAACTACCTACTTATTATGAGGTTGATGTAATAAAATTCATTCCTCAGAGTATTATGAAGGAAGAGCATCATCAGAGAGGTTGATGTAGATAGAGTTGTTGTAAAATAAAAGAGAAACTACCTAAACCCTACACACACCACATTAGCTAGCACATGTTACATGCATAATAAAATACTTAACATAATGTGTTTTTATACTATTTGTATTAGATAGTTAAACATGGTTGCTAGTATAATTTAATGATTTTGTTAAATTTATCTTGAATGATTTACTTGTGTGACCATTAAATACTTTTAAAAATGTGATTTGTGTAATTCATGCAAATTTGATTTTATTGATTTAGGAATTAATCATTAAGTCTTGATGACTTTGATATACTAATTTAATTTAAAAAATATTAATTATTATAATTAGAAGTAAAATAAATAAAATATAATAATTTTCAATTAAAAGGAAAAAATAGAAAAAAAATAAAGAAATAAAAAACAATAATTAATGAAGAGAAATGACAAGGTTTAAAATTAGTGAAAAAAATGAATGATATTAATAAAATAAAAATAAAAACAAAGAAAAAAGGAAAAGGAAAAGGAAGAGGAAAAGGAAAAATATTAAAAATAAAAACTACACCCATTTCCATGATTAAAATAAGAAAGAACTCAGGGAAAATAAAAAGGGGGCGTAACATACAGGGAAGAGGCACTTTGGAAGGAGACTAGAAAAGAGAAATTAGAGCATGAGGAAATTGGGATGTTTTGATGAAATTTATTTTGAATACGGAAATCAGTAGGAGATGCCTTAAAATTGTGTTATGATATTATTTAAAATTGAATACATATATTTAGTAAACTATATAAACATGTGTATTTATTTTGAAAATATGGATATCATATATATTCATATGGGGTGATGCAAGTTTAAAATTAAACTAGTTCCATAAGAAAAGCTAAATGACTACCTTAGTAAGAAACTATAGTAATAAGCAAAATGATTTGTATATGATTAAGATAAATTGGGAATTATAATAGATCCTTTTACCCTTTACATTCTAAATAGAAGGGATATGCACCTAGTATAGTGACTTGAGTCCTTTTATGTATGTAGTGAATTAATATTCAGGAACTAAACTTGTCTGAATAGAGATCTACCTTACCTAAATAAATATATATATATATATATATATATATATATATATATATATATATATATATATATATATATATATATATATATATATATATATATAATTCTTGTAAATACATAGTGAATTGTCTAGGTGTAGCAATACACATAACTGTTTACTTATTTCATATATACTTATAATTACTACAACTAGTATGAGCTGATTTATACATATATATCCATATAATATAAATGGTTTATGCATAACATGATCTGACTTATCCCACATTATATTAGAGATCATGGTTTAAATGTAAATGATGGATATTCATAGTTAAGTGGTTCATCCTTATTTTCTTGAGAAAACTTAAAAATGAATGAAGGTATTTTTGAGTGAAATAATGAATATGTCAAACCATGATATAATATTTTTTATAATGAATGGAAATGAAATTGTAACCCTTTAGTAAATCTATGAGTTTTACATTTCAAGCGAACCTAGATAAAGTGATTTGCATAAAAAGTCATGAGCAGAATTTACTTGATATTGAGTTCATATTCATTTCATTACCTCGATGCTCAATATGGAAAACCTATTATTTTAGTTTATCTATGAGTTTATGATAATTTTTGGCATTATTTGAATTCTCAATATGAAAAATGTAGATGCTAATATCAGTATATGACAACGAGATCCTAATATATAATTTGGTTTATAATTTGTATAATCATATTTTTAAAAAGAAATGTTGTATAATATATGTTATGTGGCATATTAGTAAAGATTCAAATTGTAATAATTATTAGATATATAATATTAGTATATGTTTACAATGATATATATTTTTAAATATGTGGCAATATGTGAATATACCACAATGATACATGAATATTTATAATCATATATAATAAACCTAGTGCCTAAGTTAATGAGCGAATTGGTGTTTGTATATTTCTATTTATAAAAGAATATGATACATATTATTAAGACATGGTACATATAAGCTATGCATTCAATATATTAAAACATAGTTGGTATATCCATTGATTTGCATTAAATATCATACACTAAAGTGAACTATTTATACGCTTATCAAATATATATGTTAAGGATCTTATATTTTATGTAGCAAGTTAACTATAACCCTAAGTTTATTAATGAACTGAAAACACACATGTATCAGGGTCGATCTTAATGAATAGATATAAGCTTCATATATTAAGGACCTTAAATCTATAGGATATATTATTAAAATCTCACATAATGACTTTTGTCTTATTATATGGTTTATCAAAATGAGTATGTTTCTTTATAATGACATATATGCAGTTATAGT
Source organism: Torreya grandis (assembly GCA_037957365.1). Taxonomy (NCBI): domain Eukaryota; kingdom Viridiplantae; phylum Streptophyta; class Pinopsida; order Cupressales; family Taxaceae; genus Torreya; species Torreya grandis. Next base: position 59,868 of record JARHVA010000454.1, on the reverse strand, counting down.
ATCTATAAATCCTATATAGCTTTTAATAAGGCATGTGAAGCATAAGAAACTCAATGTAGTCTTTCATTATCTTGTGATAACCTTTATGGCATGCATGAGATTACTTATTATTTATAGCATGCAAAATAAAACATGTTGTGTGGATATAATACTATAATAAGCTATGTATTAATGGGTTAATTAAGTGTATGATTAAAAGAGTATGTAGGTACATTTATGATTAATTATCTTATACTTGTGCATTGGGGTGTGTACCTCTAATTATAGTTCTATTGGTAGTTTTAAACTATATTATGGATTTCTATGTAATAGAATCTTGTAGATGCATGCATATGAGTTAATAAAAGTATAACAAAGACTAAAATGGAAGATTTATATTTTGTGAGAACTAAGACTTTCTTTTTATAACTAATTAGTGAATAGAAACTTGTGTGCTCATTTATTTATAACTACTTTATTATGACTAGTTGTGGTAATTAGTAATTCACTATGGAAGAGTGTGAAGTGCAAACCTTAACAAACTCAACATTGAGGATGTTACTATTCCTAAACAAATAGTGATTTTTCGACTGGGAGGTACTTCTCAAGATCATTCTTCCATTTTATTTATCCTCAATGTCTCTTCTTATTTATTTAATAAATAGTTGAGCGTAATTATTATTCTGTGAGATGAAATTAGAAATTTAGAGTGGAAGAGGGGAGTTTTGATCACAACATTATAAACCTCATAGTTTTAGAATACAAATTTTGAGAAAATAAAGTTGTGAATAAACTTCAAAGGTTATATTTGCAGAAGGAAGTGATTTACGTGAAAGGAATTATTGAGAAGGGAATACCTAAATTTTTGTTCAATGTCGATGACCATTTGTATGAAACTTCCAAGAACATGAAGGTATTATTACTATTCACTATATAAAATGTCAGATGTTTTGATTCATTGAACTAATGAACTATTGTAAATATCTCTAATCACTTTCCAGCTAGCCTAAGGAGTTTTAAACCAGCCTAAGGAGTTACATCCCTTTTTATCCAGAGCTAGTCTCTCATGGTTTCCAGAGCCCTTATAATGCTCTCAAAATGATTCCTATATTTAGTTTCTGTTTCTCCAGATTTGGCTTTGTATTAAAACATAACTTTTTTCTTTACCTAGCTAAAATGTGTTAAATGTTGTTGGTGATTATGTAACAGCTTGGAGGTTCCATGTGGGAGATATTGGACAGTGTAGGACTATCATGGTGATGAGTGGAAGTGAAATGGTAAACACATTTTACATAAATGAATAAAAGATAGTGTAGTAACTATCTAATAATAATGGTATGTATGTAATGGGACATGTGAATGCAGCACAAATGACACAGTTGCTACTCACTTTGTTTCATGTGAGGGTAATAGTTCACTATGGAAGAGTATGAATCACAAACCCTAACAAACTCAACATTGGTGATGTTTTTAATCCTAGATAATTTGTACACACTGGTGTTTTCTAGTGGGAGGTACTTCCCAACATTATTCTTTTAATCTCTTATTTTTGTTTGCAATTACCACCCATTGTTTTTATTTTAAATAATAACTAATTACAAATTTATATTATATGGTTTTAGCTTATTATACTTACAGTTGAAGCTCAAGATTTAGTATAAATGGTTGTTAGAATAATTAATCATATTTTTAAGTTATATTTAACAAATCTTGATTTGAAATCATATTTCAATTTTGATGGGTTGTAGCTCATTTTTCATGCTAAATGTTTAAAGCTTTAAAACTTAGTCAAAATGACTTTTTTTTAATTGTTTTACAAATGCTTAAAAAGGGTGGGAGAGTTATAAAATAAATCAAAATTTTAATTTACATATAAAATTGGTTTGAAATTCTATCAATGATTCAAATATAATTTATCTTTATGATAATTATTCAATATATTATCAAAATATTAAAATATTGGTGTTTCATCAACATGATACGAATTAACAATCTTAAAGACCCCTAAAATGACTATAAAATAAAATAACTTATAAAACATTATAATGCAAGTTTAAAAAATATATAAATAAATAAATAAAATCTTAATTAAAAAAGTAAAAAAATGGATTTTTTTATTATTCCCTTTACTAACCCACTAAAAAAATATGGGTGGTTTATGTATTGCCATGCATGTTTTTACTATGTCTTCATTGAAGGAATTTTTATCTCGCTTATGTATTGCCATCCATGTTTGTAGAGAACTTGATCCTAAACATCCCAACTAACATGAATACATCTTATCAATACACCATGCAATAGGTTATCTTTTATTATAAAATATTCGTAATAATTGACAATATCATTTCGGTAAAGCACCAAACCATATATTTTTATAAGGAGTAAGTTTAAACTATCCATCCTACAAATAGTCTAAATTAAAAGAATGTACCACATAAATTATTGAGTTAAATTGCCCGATCATTCATCCATTTTACAAATTTTTAAATTTTTCAATTAACGATTATCTAGTTGCCTTTTAAATAATAATGATATATTTATCGATTAATTGACTATCTTCTAAGTGCCAATAATTTTATAGGGATAGCACACAGTCTTCTAAAATAAACTGATTGCATTTTATAGAGAAACATAAAAAGCAAATCTTTAATCCATCTTGATTCATGCATTTAATTTGGAATATTGCATTAAATGGTAATGAAATGCAAACCACCAACCTTTCCAGTGAGTTGGTAGAAAATTAAATATTATTTTTAGTGAGATTTTATGAGTAATTAACACCTAATGTAAATGAAACCTACAACTTTTTAATCAATAAGTTTCCAAAGGTGTGTTAACTTGTGACACTTATTCATTACAAATATCCTTTGTGTGACACATATTTCTCATTGTCTACATGGGATTTATGTAAAATATAGTAAATATTATTTGATCTATAAATGTAATGTATCATATCATTGACTAATAACTATAATCTCGTTATAGAAGTGGAGACAAGATAATATACAATTATTTGGGACTCTAGTAGATTTTATCACAACACTGATGTATTAACCCATTAATCTTCAGGGCTATTGTGAGATATATGAAAATAAGAGCATTTCATATTCTGATGGTTTGTCATCAGTGTCCACTCTCAAAAAATAAAAATGTATTTTTGATGGTTTTTATCAGGGAATTTAAATAGAATAAGGGATTGCCCTCAACAAGGTTATTGCCATTATATAAGTTATATCCCATCTCATCCTAGATTATCCCCATAATTTAGATATTACTTATTTTATAGTAATTACAAATAAAAAACAAATGCATTATCATGGATAAGAATAGTTACCTAAAAGTAAACAAATTTGATGGCTAGGTAGTAGATTGATTATTTTTAAGTAGATTTTTCTACCATGTAGTAAAATGTGTTACACATTTAGAAAAATTTCTTGGTAAGTGGATCGATATTTATAGTGAGGTAGTCAGAGCTAATGGTGCTACAATAATTGAATCAATTGAAGGGTCACATACACTAATGTTTTCGTTTAATCTAAGTTATGAATCTTAAGAAATCCATTAGTAAATACATTATGGTTAATGTTTGAGGTCTAAAATTATAGGTTTCTTTGTAATTCATTAATTTTGATCAGTGTATCTTGATAAAGTTATGGTTTAGTTGTATATGCAGAATAACCTATGTTTTATATTTTAACTTATGAAAGTTAGGATTATAAGTAATAAAGAACAACCACATACAAATAATAAATATTTTCTTCATGGTTAAAAAGATTTAATCCAACCTACCATTGAAGGGACCCTTGAAATTCTAAAAGAGCTACAAGAAAGAAAAAAGTGTGAGGTGGGTGGTCCATTCTCCTTCCATAAGTGAAACTTTTAGATGAGTGAAAATGGAGAACATAAGGAGTTCCTTAACAAATCTTTTTAGATAGCTATTGATTACATCAGAAGCAAAAACCTTGATAACAGGGTAAGTTTTGAAGTTTTCTTCAAAAAAAATAAAATGAATGGCCCATTTAATATTATAAGCTATGTTCAGATGTATTTAGTGTTGAAGACCTTAGTAGAATGTGTTTCTTTGCACTACTCCAAGCAAGATGCATGTGCAAGCAATAATCCAATCCATAATCCTAAAAAACTAATATTATAAATGAATGCCATGGCCAGGTGAATTGCATTTTGATGAGATAGGAGTCTAGATTAGTGTTGGTACCGAGTGTGGGGTGAGCATTTCTTCTCAAAACATCACACCCTATTATCTATAGATAGGTGCCCAGTTTGTAGAGGCCAACTATAGGTAAAGTCATGGATGTGAGCCTCAGAACATTGAAGCCATGTGTGAACATTTTATCCAAGCTATAACATATGCAATAAGTGAAATTCATGGCTATCAATTGTAATAGTCAATATTTAATTTGATAGTGACCTTGCATATGGAAACATACTACATATAGAAAGGCGGGCCTTCTAATTTTCAATTGACAGTCACTATCATAATTTTTTGTAATGTCTATACTTTTTTTTGAATAATATACAAAATATAATATTTTGAGAGTGCATAAATATCTATTTTTCCCAAAAACATTGTCAATTCACTTGAATAAAACCTATATAAAGCTAATAAATTGTTTTATTTTGTATTTTTTAATATATATATATATATATATATATATATATATATAAAATTATATATTTGTATTAGTTACACATTGTTGTTCCATATAAATTAATCTTTAAATCAATTCCTATAGTTACATGTACTAATAAATATAAATATGTTTATTGAGCATTCAATATGTTTAATATATTCCACACATTTAAATGAAAACATGTAGATTTCCTAGGTTTCAATATATTCTGATTAGATTAACCTCACACTTGATAATTGGGGTGGATACTAGCCCTAGCCAGATCAGGAGGTATGGATTTCGCAAAGGGATACTGATAAAAGAAACCTAAGGAGTGTTGGGTTTCTTCCTGGCCAGAAAATGCTGACTAGAAGTACAATGAAGACCCAATCTAAAGGAGAAACCACTGATTTTGAATGGATCGAGAATCAACACATCATCAACCAGTTTTAGATGAACCAGTATCCATTCTAAACTTAAAAGAGCTTAAGGTCCAAATCTTTGAAATATCCAATTTTAACTAGATTGAGAACCAACATGAACACAAGAGGTCCAAATCTCCAAAATCAAATATAGAAGAAGAAACTCTACCAAACCCCAACAATCCCTAAAATCAACAAAATACAGTAAAATATAAAACAAAAAAAAACCAACAAACCACAAAGGGAAAAAATTGAACCCTCCAACCCATGTTTTGAAAAACTAGATCTAATTTTCACTATAAAACCCAAACCCTTTTAAATCCTCTACAAAATCCAAAGTTCCCAAAAGATCATTTGCAAGCAAATCGTAGAAAGACAAGAAAAAACGGTAACCAAACTATCCATCCCATGTCGGCAATTTCAAAATAAAAAAATAAACATTTCCCCTTAGTAGATGTTATGCTGCTATTAAACAACAACCTACCCAGACAATCCCATTATAATAGCTAGAAGCTATCATCTCATCCACACGAAAAAAAGGGCGGTTGAGCTTAAAATTAGTCTTAGAATCGTTCGTTTGAATGAAATTCAACGGTTCAAAATTCCACATCGAAACACCCAATTCCATAGTGAATCATCGAAATAATTGCTCCATCTCCCACATGTAACGGCCAAAAAAGACTCCAGCTGGCATGATAGGTCAGTGATCCTCTTATCCAATGAACCGACCATTGAGTCAACTGAGATTCCCCAACGTTCCAATGTCATCCAACACCCAAGCTTCCTGGTTCGAACCTCCGCGAGGTGGCTAATGACGCCAAAATCGAACTCATCCCCAGTATCAAGCTGATAGAGATCAAGATGCCACGACCAAGATCATAACTGCGGCCTGGATTGGCCAGGAATCTTCTAAATTTTGGATTATCACCAGTCCCTCAAATAATAAGGTTTACTGTTAGGAGGATCCACAATCTCCTGAAGCAGTGATCTCCCTTCCCCTCCGTAGCAGTCACGACCACCATTCTAGCCAAGCGCAAGAGACCGGACTGCACATTAAAAATATTAATCATTCCTCCCTTGCGCAGGAGGGCACAAAAAACAAATGGATCGACAGGAATGAAACGTCTCCCAGCTCCGTAGTGAGGGTCTCCTACACATGCAATGCTACTAACGAACCGTAATGACCTATCTGAAAGAACCTGCATAGATTTGAGTCTGAAAATATGGAGGCCGAGTACCCAAGATTCTGTGTCCAGGTCAAAAAAAATAGAACTAAACAACTCGAACTTGGTCCCAAACGAATATCTCCTTCCTGTGTTTAGAGTGATGGGTGCCTGAACCGAAAAAAAGGTTAATTCACGGGTTAATCAGCCAGGGTTCCAGGGAAACCGTTCGTTTACAACCACCTGGGCACCGGGGGTGTCCAAAATTCCCTCCACATCAGATCCAATTCAATAGTGAGAGATCCAAACACTCCACACCAATTCTTTCTGGTTATCCTTTAGGATTCAATATGTTTAATACATAGAAGAAGTTGAGATTTTTAATTTCTTATTTTTCAACTTTTAAATTACTATCGAAAGTTTTAATTTAAAAATAAAGATGCCATGTAAAAATCTAATTGAACAATTGGTATTAATAATAATAATACAACCATTTGATACACAGAAAATGATAATTAAACATTTTGATGTTAAATCTATAATATTTGTCAAATATACACCCTTTGCGAATAAACTCATGAAAATTCCCAGCTTCTCATCATCCTCAACCGAATCTTTGTAGAAAATGTGAAATATTTTCCTCGGGATGCTGAATGGCATGCAATTCAGTTATTTTTTTTTTAATTTTAAAATACAGCAAGTTCCAGACTTTTCCGTTTCTTTCGAGCCGACCACACAAGGATGAAAAGATGGATACAAAACTATAAATCTGATTGGCCATCTAAGAAAAAGGCGAAAGAAAAAATGTTCAAAGATAAAAGAATACATGTATTTGTCCCTACAAATAGAATATAAGTGAAGAGCAAGGCCGCGTTTCAAACCAGCCAAAGTAGTTGCATCCCATTTTATCCAGAGTTAGACTCCCATGGCTTTCCACAGCCGCTGCAATGTTCTCACAATGATTACCTCTGCTTTTCTTCTGCTGTTGTTGTCGATTACCTTCCCATTCCCATTCCCCTCCCATGCTGAAATTCCTCCGGACGTAACTGAAACGATTGAGAGAATCAATAGAAGGGGAGGGTATCATGGTCTGGCAGTCTCTGGCAAAGAAGAACTCCGCGTAGTTCTAGCTAAGCATTCTCGAATGTTTCTACTTCACCCATTCTTATCTCTTTCTCAGAGATGGAATAATGTTAGATTCGGTGAGCAAGTTTTCTACAAACGGTACGTCCCATTTATCACCATCGTACTGCTTATCCTTATCCAAAGTGTGTCAACTTTATCCTAATGTAATTTACATCCATTCCTGTCACTTTCAATGAGCAGCTTTACTAGCTAATGTTTACATCGAACAAGGTTTTGATATTATCCAACATTAAGATTCCATTTCTTTTTAGGAAATGAAGATGACGTTTAAGGTCCATTAAAAAAATGACACCGTTCTAATTGTGCATCCTATTCGTTTTAATATACTTATTATTGCTCATTGAATAGATTTAATACAATTGATAGATTACAACGTCAATGGTAATTGTTTAATTCGTGGTCTCAATTATAATAGGTAGCATAGTAAACATATATAGATCAGCGATTGAGATTTTTGTCCGGCCATGGTGAAAATAGAGACAACTCTAGAAACGACCAAATATCAAAGCTACAGAACGGTCTAGGTCTGGGTTCATTCGCTGGAGCTTAACCAGCACACACAAATTACGTGTGCTGGCGTCAATCCGCCTGAGTGCATCACATGAGACTTTTCAACCTGCTAATCGACCTGACCGCTAGCTGACCGCGAACATAACCGCCCTTTGCTTGTCGCCATGAATGGGAAATGTCAACGACCGTGGAAGCCCGCATAGCCCCGTCACGCAGCAGACGTGTCATGCAGTGGGGTGATTAGGCATAAATGTTTTGACTGCAGACATTTCCCGCCAAACAACATTAAACCCGCTATCAATTGGGCAACCCAATTGGACATTTGAAACCATTTCTGGCCTTGCCCCTGCATTTCCCTTCTAAGGCTCACGGGTTGAGACACGGCCGAAGGATTGTGTTGAGTGTGCTCGGGGGTGGGAGAGGAGGATGTGCTTGTTGACAGTGCAATGGTAATGTTATTTTTAATATCATAGTCTATTAGGTGTATAAGCATGAATATATATGGGGTGGGAGAGGAGGATGTGCTTGTTGACAGTGCAATGGTAATGTTATTTTTAATATCATAGTATAAGCATGAATATATATGATAAAACATCTTTGGCGAGAATAACAATACTCTATTTTAGTTTTATGAAAATTCATGGTTAAGCATGGGTAAGCCTTGTTTAACAATATTCTGTTTTAGTTTAATGTAAATGGAAATTTATGGGTAAGTCTTGTTTAAATAAATATCAGTGTATTACTTATATCAATTTATATTCTATAGTTTAACATGTGTTTATTTGTAAAAATAGAATCAAAGACATTTTTAATTTTCATATTATTTTGATTGTGATGATTATTGTTATAATTAAAATGGAGGGTTTTGTAAAGAAATAAAATGGTGGATTTTGTAAAGAAGTAAAAATAATGCTTATAAAAATGTTATAAGATTTAACTATATATAAAACACATGGTATGATTTTTAATAAATTAATAATTGATATTGGAAACAATGATCATCAAGGGTTAACCTTCACTATTGTATCAAGAGCACACTCACTCAATGACATATATATCTTCCTTGTTTTTACAATTGAGTACTTTGAAGAATGAAAGATAGTCAATATGTAAATGTTTGAAAATCAAAGGAAAGAAGATTTAAAGAATGGTCTCTTCCACAATATTTACAACAACTATAAGCATGATATAATATTATATACCTTTTCCCAAAAAATAAAATTTATAATATATATAGTATTTACTAAAATGCAATGCTCATAGATAAAAATCAATTTATCATGATATAGTTACCTTTATTTTATATATTTGGCTTTTGAAATATGCATCTTAATATTAATACTTTAATTCATAATGGACTCCTTTTATTTCATGTTTGACTTTATTTGTATGCAATAACCTATTAACTCTTTGTTTTAAAAGTAATCTCAACTCGAGTCCCTCCAATCAATAACAAGGCTACATCTAGCTCAAGAGATCAAAGATGTAGGCTCAGACTACACCAACAATGATGTGCATTGTGTTACAAGCCTGATGTAAACCTACATTGACAATTTACCAATCGTATAAAGTGAATAGGATGAAAAAAGTGCCCCTTGTATATAATGACCTTTAACTTGAAGGCCAATCCAACACCCTTAATATGTCTAACATAAAACTAAATAACTTGGGTGAGGTCAATCAATAAAGCAACATTGAACCACCAAAGACCCCATGACAACACATGGGTACATAATGAATACTAATGGTTGAATTGAATCAGATGAGGGTAAGGTTAATAAACTGTAGTTGTTGGCATTATTTGCACTACAATTTTTAAGATTTAAGTTTGAATACAAAATAATCATGCCCACCCTAAACATAAAATTCCAAGACTAGGATAACAATAATTCATAACTTTATAATGTAAAGATAATATACAATGGTTACATTAACTATTAGGTACATATTTTCATTTCTCATTCTAATCATTGTACCATCATAGTTATAATCATTTATATACAATAAGCTACCAATGAAAATATGCTACTACATACAATATAGGATCCTCATGTCAAATTCAACAGTGGGCACACCCAATAATAATCACATAGGTGTAGAGATACTTTCAAGTAGTCATCCAAATAATAAACACATGTATTCCAATATTCCTTGTATAAACACTAATAAAAACAATACTCATAGTGTAATTATTAGGGTGCCATCCCCTTAGATTCATCTCACATGAAACCAAAAAATATACTCAATAGGTTTTCCATGTAATTTTTAGGTTTTCATAGAGGGTGGTTTGTGGGGTTTTGTGGATAATTTTAGTGGTGAATGAGTATGAATCTCTAGTAACTTCACAAGTTGAAATGTTTGTTCAATTCTTGAAACTATGAAATCTACATAATTATGAGATTTTGGTCATTCAGAGTGGTAGGAGATTATGTGTCCAAAAATAAAGCTAAAATAATAGAAGGTTGGGTTGATTATATATGAAGGCTGACCAAATAAATGATAAGAGCCCAGGTCTTTCCTACCTTACCTTACCTTGCCTTGGAGAATAAGACCCCATCACACACATCACACTTTCTATTCAAAATGTGAGAACATGCCACTGAATAACATATTTGGCTGTGAATATAATACTTACTAATATTGACTTTATTCTATGGGGACCTACAGACATTTAGAGTTTAATTTTTTTAAATTTTACATATTACTACATTGAAATTTATCTCTCATGCCATGGATCATGCTCAAAGAATGACAAATTAAATATTAAATAATGACATAAATGGTATAAGTTTATTGAAGGATTATTTACAATTATCAATTGTCTCACAAAATATTGGATTTGCATCACATTTATTACATTAGTAAAAGCTATGTGCAATTGAAGTCAAATATGACATTTCTATGTTTAGATTTAACCTATTCAATAGAAGATTTGGTAGTGTAAATGGTTGGAGTGTTTTCAACTTCAATCTTGATATTGATTGTATGTAATGATGTGCACTGATAGTAATGTTACAATGTTAAATATAAGGAGACAAGACATTGAGGTTACATAATCTATATTGTAACCTATGTTTGTTTATGCTGTCAATATATTGACACCTAAAGAAATTACATTAGGATAAGAACATACAAAAATATCATGCTCATACCCATGGAATAAATGACAAGGCCATACAAAACTTATAAATGGTGAAATATTTTAAAGTGAGTTGGGTGGTGATGATGAGGAGCATTGACATGATATTTCATGTGATATTGTACATTAAAGGTCCCATATCATACACATGCCATGACTTCAGGGTAGTTTGTTGGATTTAAATAACTTGTACCCATTACAAAGGGGTTTGTAGCTTGCATGGTGGTGGCATATTTTATTATCTATTTTGTATTCAATTATGGGAGGACTCAATGTCTGATGTGCAGATAAAATCAACAATATAATTTTGTTGATATAGGGGCAATACATTGAGATTATGGAGTTTATCCTGTAACTTTCATTACGATTGAAGTGAGTACCAAACCTTTTGCAAAGTACATACCACATGAGTGCATATAGGAGCATCATTGTCAATACAATGTGAATGTCATGGTAGAGGAGTCATTGATTGAGAGAAAAGGTGGTCGATTAGCTGTTAGGTTGTAGAGCTAAAAGTTTCACTGTTATGTAAATGTGAAGGTTGCTGAGTTTTATAGTAACTGACGTCAGTCAGGCAAACTGATGTTGATCATATCCAGTGTACAGATCAATCAACATTGGTTAGGGGTCAGCTAGCATCGATCAGAAGGAATGACGTCGGTCATCTCTAGACAGACAGAGACCGACGTCGGTCGTCTGTGCATTCTAAAATTGGTCTAATTTTAGTCTTGAGTCTATGTTTCTAATTTTTGTAATTAGGAAGTCTAATTATTGTTTGGTTTGGGTTCTATTTAAGAGACCCATGAGGGCTATATTATAATTAGGATAGAAGGACTTGTAAAGGACAAGGATGAGATCCTCAGGGTACAAAAGAGCAAGGTCAATTGATCTATGGGATAACAAGATCAAGGAGATCTACAAGTGTGCCAAGGTTGTGTGCAAGATTAGTTGATCTATGGGGTAGCAAGATCAAGGAGATCTGCAACATAAGAGGAAGGACAGAAAGATTAGATCATCAACTTGAAGGCAAGAACAATAATTGGGTTGGTTGTCTCAAGGTGTGTAAGATCAGTTGATCTATAGGTAGCAAGATTAGAGAGATCTACATGGTAATCAAGATCAAGGAGATCTACTTGTGTATGTAAGGTAGACAAAACAACCATTTAGTTGATTGTCATTGGGTACTGGTATTGTAGGCAAAATAACCAGTTGAGTTGGTTGTCACAAGGACTGGAGGAAACAACAACTCAGTATTGAGTTGATTGTTGGTTGTAATTGATTGAGAGAAAGAACTCTTGAGGGAGAATTACTGTACGCCCAAGAGGTGTGGGAAGAGTGTGATACTTTCATTGTATTTCCTTCTAGAAGAGTGTTAATACAAGATTGTATTGTCTCTCATATTCTATGTTGTTTCTAAATTCTAGTTACATATTACTTCTTGTTTAATTTCATGTTTAGTTTCTTATACAAAGGTAATCAATTGTGTTCTTAAGGAGTAGGATCTTGACAACTGGTATCAAAGCTGTGTGTGTAGATCCTGACAAGTGGTATCAGAGCTTGGTTCAGAGCAGATTAGTGTTTGTTGATTACAGGTCATTCTAAGGGGTTTTTGATTGAGTAGGAGTAAAGCAATGGCAGAAGAAAGTATGCTAAGAATGGAGAAATTCAATGGCAAGAATTATCAATTATGGAATTGTGGAAAGAAAGGGCATGTAAAGAGAGATTGTTGGTTGGTAGAGGATCAACACGAAGGGAATAAAGAAGCAAATGATGCAGGTATTGTTGCACAGAGTGCTCTTATATGTTCCTTGGATAAAGTAGAATCTTCGGTTTTAGATTATGTTGCCTTTTTCCATGCAACCCCAAATAGAGAATTTTTTCATGATTATGTCCATGGAGAGTTTGGAAAAATTTATTTAGGGGTTGGTGAGCCTTGTCAAATTGTTGGCAAAGGGGAAGTGCAGTTGAAATTGCAGACTAGCAACACATGGGTGTTGAAAGATGTCATGCATGTCCTAGTCCTAAAGAAGAGTCTAATTTCTACATAAAAGTTGGGTGATGAGGGTTGCAAGTAACTCTCACAGTGGGATCTTGGAAAGTTTCCAAGGGTACACTTGAATTAGTAAGAGGTAAGAAAGTAGGTACACTTTATCTATCTACTTATATTACTGATTCTCCTTTTATTTTATCTACTTTAGATGTAGATGCAAAGATGTGGCTCTATAGGCTTGGTCACATGAGTGAAAAGGGAATGGATGTTCTTAAGTCAAATGGTAAGCTTTCAAATTTGAAAAGCATATATCAAAATTTCTGTAAGCAACAGAATAAAGTGAGGATTCTTGAAACTAGGTCAACAAAGAAGGGAGCTTCTATTAGAGGATCACAGTATTGCATAAAAAAGAAATCTTATGTTTTTGACAAAGTTAAGAACTGGAAAGCCTTAGTTTTCAAGGAGAAGGTGATGGACAGAGATCAGCTCAAGAGGCTGAATAATTTTGAGTAGGATAGTGTTGATTTGGACAAGGTTATGATCCAAAATTAGCTCATAGGTAAAAATCATCACTCATAGGAAAACACAGTTACCGACGTCGGTCATATGAGAACCGACGTCAAATAGGCAAGAACTGACATCGATCATGTGCAGACCAAAGTCGGTGATGTCAGGCAGGTGGACACCGACGTCGGTAAAAAAATTGATGTTGGTGATCAGGAGGAATTGACATCTGTTGGGTGCAAACTGAGGTCGGCCAGAGGTGACCGAGATCAGTCACTATTAGAACAAATTTTGGGCAGACAATATGCTATCAAGGAGTCTCAAACGTCCATGTGGAGGTCTGAAGGGGTAAGTAAGCCTCAAATTCATTATTCTCCTTCTTTATACTACTTGTTGCTCATTGATGGTGAAAAACTAAGAAGTTTTGAAGAGGCAATGCGGTTAGAATCTAGGAAACAGTGGGAGCATGGCATGAATGAGAAAATTGATTCTTTGGAAGAGAACCAAATGTGGGATTTGGTAGAGTTGTCAGTTGAGATGAAAACATTGAAAGATGAATGGATTTACAGGTTAAAGAAAGGAGAGAATGGACAGGTGAGATAGAAGGCCAGGTTATATGGTCTTGAGCAAGCTGCAGAATAATGGTGTTTAAGGTTTGACAGGTGTATGACAAAGCATGGCTTTAGTCAATGTCAATGTGACCATTGCATTTATTTTACCAGGTTAGATAATATTAGCTACATTATCCTATTAATGTATGCAGTGTATATGCTTGTTGTAGGGTCACACATGTAGGAGATTGCTGAGCTAAAGGTAAAATTAGTTCAGAGGTTTGCCATGAAGGATTTGGAAGTAGCAAAGAAAATCTTTGGCATGAGTATTTTTAGAGACAGGGAAAATCACAGGTTGATTTTGTCTCTAGACAATTATGTGAATAAGGTAGTGGAGAGGTTCAATATGCAGGATGCAGAATCGGTTAGCATAACTATGGTTGGACAGTTCATAGAATAGTGTCCTAAATCACATGATGAGGTTGAGTACATGAGTACTAGACCTGATATTTCTCAACCAGTGGGAGTTGTCAGCAAGTTTATGGCCAATCCAAGGAAGGAGCACTGACAAGCAGTTCAGTGGATTCTCAGATATTTGAGAGGAACCAGTAGTAGGTATTTATGCTATGCAGGGTCAAGCACTTCTCTACATGGGTATGTAGATTCGAATATGGCAGGTGACTTGGATGGCAGGAGAAGCACCATAGGATATGTGTTCACTATTGGTGGAATGACAGTTAGCTGGATTTTAGAGTTATAGAAGGTTGTTACAGTCACAGTGGCTAGCAAGGATAGAAACCATGCAGGTATGTTAACAAAGCTAGGAACAAAGGAGAAGTTGAATCTTCATTCAACTTCTGTTGGTCTTCAAGATTAAACTTGAAGAGGGATACAAGCCAGAAACAAAATTAGAGGATGTAAAGGTATAGGTGCAACTGTTTATCTCCAAGTGGGAGATTATTAGGTTGTGAAGCTAAAAGCTTCACTATTATGCAAATGTGGAGGTTTTTGAGTGTTACAATAACTGACGTTAGTCAGGCAAACTGACGTCAGTCATATCTAGTGTACAGAACAATCAGCATCGGTTAGGGGTTGATTGGCATCGATCAGAAGGAATTAACGTTGGTCATCTCTAGACAGACAGAGATCAACGTCGGTCGTCTGTGCATTCTAGAACTGGTCTAATTTTAGACGGACAATCAGTTTGCATGTAAAGACTAATTTTAGTCTTGAGTCTACATTTCTAAATATTGTAATTGGGAAGTCTAATTATTGTTTGGTTTGGGTTCTATTTAAGATACCATAGGGGCTATATTGTAATCAGGATAGAAGGACTTGTAAAGGACAAGGATGAGATCCTCAGGGTGCAGAAGAGCAAGGTCAGTTGATCTACGGGATAGCAAGATCAAGGAGATTTGCAAGTGTGCCAAGGTTGTGTGCAAGATTAGTTGATCTGTGGGGTAGCAAGATCAAGAAGATCTACAACACAGGAGGAAGGACAGAAGGATTAGATCCTCAACTTGAAGGCAAGAACAACAATTGGGTTGGTTGTCTCAAGGTGTGTAAGATCAGTTGATTTGCAAGTAGCAAGATCATGGAGATCTACATGGTAAGCAAGATCAAGGAGATCTGGTTGTGTATGTAAGGTAGACAAAACAACCATTGAGTTGATTGTCAGCGGGTACTGGTATTGTAGGAAAAACAACCGGTTGAGTTGGTTGTCACAAGGACTGGAGGAAACAACAACTCGGTATTGAGTTGAATGTTGGTTGTAATTGATTGAGAGAAAGAACTCTTGAGGGAGAATTACTATACGCCCAAGAGGTGTGGGAAGAGTGTGATTTCTTCATTGTATTTCCTTCTGGAAGAGTGTTAATACAAGATTGTATTGTCTCTCATAGTCTGTGCTATTTCTGAATTCTAGTTACATATTACTTCTGGTTTAATTCCGTGTTTAGTTGCTTATACAAAGGTAATCAATTGTGCTCTTAAGGAGTAGGATCCTGACATTAGCGATTGGTCCCAAGTGGCAACAAGGATTGGTAGCTTTAATTCTCAAGCATTAGAGGGTATTAACATCGTACACTTAAAATAATAATATACTCCATAAATAAATAAATAAATGCTTATATATACATTTTGACATAATTTGCATCTTTGGTGCAACTACTAGTTTAATTTTTCTAAACAATTAATTGTATATTAAGAAATATTATCTAAATCTTTCTCCACCTTTCAAATAATATCACGAAATACAATTTTAATACAAATTTATTTATAAATTATTTTTTAATTAATTCAAATTTTAAATTTATATAATTTAATATTTATAAATAATATTTATGAACAATAAATTTCTAAGAATATAAATTATTTATATAATTAAACTTAATTTTAAAAATAATATTGAATAATATTTTTGAACATATTTTATATATATAATTTCATTTTTTTCACATATCAACTTTTGTTTATTGAATCGCAAAATCAACATGAGCCAAAGAGTCGTTATAACACACAACTTAAGTCTTATTTATGGTTTGAAATGCAATGCTCTTCACCCCTCTTGAAACGCAACGACGGACTATGAATTATTGTGCGAACATTGTAAGGGCTCCGGAAAGCCATGAGAGACTAACTTTGGATAAAATGGGATGTAACCAATTAGGTTTGTTTGAAATGCAATGCTCTCTACTCCCATTTATAGGGGAGTAACACCGACGATTTTCCACATCTAATAGCTATTAGGGTATTAATTAATATTGTATAAGTAAACACACACACCTTATCTTGTACATGTTATAAAAGCCTACGGACATTACAGAACTATGCTTTAAAGATTACAATCCGCGATGTGCAATGATGCTTAGACACGGTGATTACTCTCGCTTTCTCTATGTCGCATTTGACAGTGAAATATGAATACGATTTTTTTAGCCTTTTTTATTCTTTACTTTATGAATTCACTCACCGAAGTGACCCCCAAATGCGGCGATCGATCCATGCTATTTTAATCCGGATCCGGACCATTCCATAGCTTTGATTTTTAATCGTTTCTAATCTTTGTTTTAACCATGGGCGGACAAAGATGTCAATCGCTGATGCTATTTATGTTCAGTATTCTACCTATTTTGATTGAGATGATGAATTATACCAACACCATTGACGTCGTAATCTATCAATTCTATTAAGTGGATTCAATGAGCCTCGTACATCATCTTCATTTCCTAAACAGAAATGGGGAAGAAAAATCGCACCCTTTCACTGTGGCGATAAGATCAAAACCTTGTGGGATGTAAACATTATCTAGTAAAACTGTTCATTGAAAGTAACAGAGAAATGGAATCTTATGTTAATTCTTGCCATATAATTTTGACAAGATTATTCGCAGCAAATAAATAATGATAAAGCTGACAAACATGGGATAAGGATAAGCAGTACGACGGTGATAAATGAGACATAACGTTTGTTGAAAATTTGCTCGCGAAAAATGGTGATAAGCAGTACGATGGTGATACATGAGATTACACGATCAAATTTTTCATTGTGAATGTGTCGGTTTGCATTAAAAAATGTACATTTATACATTAATTTCAATACATTGGCTTTAGAAATTATATAAATAAGCTTCAAATCATAAAATTGATCATGATAATGTGTCCAAAATGTCTAAAAATTTATGTATTGACTAGTCACGTGACCACTTTTGTATAAAATAACGATTAGATGAAAAGCCCACAAAAAGTGTCGAAAGTCATGTAAATACACCAAAATTAATATATTCCCTTTAAAAAAATATATATTCTAAGAATTCAATTAAAATTTTACCAAAATAATGTTTTAAAAGGAATTGAACTTTAGACCACCAACTTTCCAAAGATCTCACAAAATAATTTTCACATATACAAGAAATTTTCAAATATTAAAAGAGAATATTCTATTTGAATTGTACTTTCTATTTTTTTTATAAAAAGATAAAATAAAAATATTAGTGCATGTAAAATATTTTCATGCAGATTTTCACTAAAGAGTGGAAATTGTGCTTCTCTTTCTGTTAGGGCGCATTAAACATAGTTGTTTGAAAAAACAAATGCAAATTAAGTCCTATGCCATACTATTTCTATATCATGACATGCTTACTCTACTTTCTAATTTTTATAAATAAAATAAAATAAGAATATTGGTGCATGTAAAATATTTTACATCCATATTTTCACTAGAAAGTGAAAATTGTGCTTCACTTTCTGATGGGGCCCATTGAACATAGTTGTTTGAAAAAAAATAAATGCAAATTAGGTCCTATGCCATACTACTTATATATCATGACATGCTTATTACTACATTCAAAAAATGTGATTTGCTACTACCAAATTATGTACACCCTTCTTAAAAAATTATACAAAGATTGAAATCAATACAAAAGCAATATCAAAGTTAGGGAATTGTGTTGAAATAACAATATTCTATATAAAGTAGAGTTAGATTTGTAAAAATCCTCCATGCTGAGTTATTGAACATACAAGAAGCATACAAAGGCTTTAAAATTAATTTTAAGGCATCTATATTAGTAACTAGGGATCTTAGGCTATATAAATGCATAATTACTACATCAACATGCCATACAACTTCTGATTGAGGGTGGGGAGGCATACAAAGCAAAAGAAATAGGGTTTATTGATTTCAAAAAAGGTCCTACAAGATTAATATTTCCTATATAACAACAAATGAAAGCTTAAATGTTGGTTTCTAGTAGTACATGTTGTATAATATAGTGAACATGGTTTCAAATTAGTTTGGGGGCATACAATCTATTTTAATGGATCATATACAAGAGCATTGATAAGAATAAAAAATAACTTTGACAATGTACAAAGGATTTAATTGGAATAAAAAATCAATTTTACAATTGAACATGCTCATATTAATTCACACCTTTCATTTTTTTCATGTCTCTTTCAAACTTGGATCTCTCTCTCCTCCATGGATTCATTCTTCAGAAGATAAAATAGACCCATATACTATTGTTAGGACTATGCATGCACAATTAAATGTAAAAATTACATTATATTAATTTTTAAAAAAAAAAAAAAAAAAAAAAAACTTTACTGATGCATAAAATATCTATGTTAAAAATATTTTTAAACAACACAAGTTTTATAAGATTTTACAAAGGTTTTGCACAACATAACTACCATATATGTCCAACCTCTTTAAACCAACTATTCTTTTAGAAACTAAAATTATTTAAATTATCTATTAACA
This sequence comes from Torreya grandis, assembly GCA_037957365.1. NCBI lineage: Eukaryota > Viridiplantae > Streptophyta > Pinopsida > Cupressales > Taxaceae > Torreya > Torreya grandis. The sequence continues at coordinate 40,571 of JARHVA010000454.1, read as the reverse complement.
TTATTAACTAACAATTTTAAAATTAGTCTATGTTTTTTATTAACACACTGAGTAAACTAATGAAAATAAACCAAATAAATATAAAGTAAAAGGCTTTAGATCAACCGACCCCACACATATGAACACTACCCACAACTAAACATAAAAAATTAGTTATGGGTCTGAATTAAAATATAGAATGTAGAGTTACCCAGGAGCGTGTAGGAGAAGGAGTCGATCATATATCTTCAATGCCAAACAATGATTAATAAAGTTAAAAAAGGAAGCAATGCCAACATCTATGTGAATAACAAGGCTTACAATTATTTCTTACACAACCAGTTGTAAATTACCTCACATTGAGATCACAATAATTACAATGGTATTTGAGATTATGTTAATTTGGTAATTATTATTGTCAAAATTTGGTGCTGATTATAAGTGTGCATCAGAATGTGTAGGTGTGTTAAAGAAAGAACATGGAATTCATAGTAATGATATCGATTATTGTATATGTAGTAGGGTCCTCTAAAGGAAATGATGAAATAGTCATTCAATATTTGCTACCACTTTATGCTCGTACATCAGTTGCTGAAATGTTTATTAGAATTCAACCACCACACCATCCAAAAATCAATTCAATGATGGGGAGGAATATGTGGTAAGCTGACCATATATATATATATATATATATATATATATATATATATATATATATATATATATATATATATATATATATATATATATATATATATATAGCAATTTTTTTTAGTGTTGAATCTTCACTAATATATGAATATTCCATTTTTTGAAGTCAACATTTGTCAATTTTTGTGTAGTGGCTGAAAGGGCAAGATCACCTAAAATTTTGAGGTCAAAGTTAATTTTGAGGAGAACTTCACCTACATTTGAATATAAATTTCCTTATATAAATGTAGTTCATTGGAACCTTGAAAGTGAATCTTAAAGAATTCACCACATACCATTAAGTGACTTTATCAATTTTTTTGGTGGTTTGTATTTTAGATCCTAGGAGGGATTCAAGAATCAATAGTTCCTAACGAGGTATGCAAAGATTTTTTTACAATATAATTTTTTAGTATTTTTTACTATAATTCTATTTATTACTCTTTAAGTGCCATCACAAAAATTAAAAATGAGGACATTCAATGGTAGCTTGTGAGCATCTAGGGGCAACCCATAGGCACTTGACTGCAAATTATTGGCATCTGACTATAGGCTACAAGTGGATGATAGAAACCTATAGGAATATGATGGTAGGCTACCTATGGGTGGATGAAGGTAGGCTTTCAAGACCCTCTTGTAGACTACCATTGTCTACCCATAAATTATCAATGTCTACCTGTAAACTTATGACACCCACCCATATATTGTTAGTGCCTACCTTCATCTACTTGTAGATAGCCTAACATATCTACCAACAAGAAGTTGTCATCTACACAAAGCCTACAGTTGAATGCCAAAAATTTATAGTTAGGTACCCACAGGCTACCTTAAGATGCCTGCACTCATTGGATGCCATCAGATACCTATAGGCTACCTTCAGATGCCTTTATGTCTATATTTCTTAGGCATTTATCTACATTTATGTGATATTTGGAGAAACCTTGTAGGCTTTGTGTGATTCACTACATGACATCACATGATTCACTTGTGCAATGATATGCCTTCCAAACTAATTTACCACCATTGTAAATTCTTTTCACCTCAAGACCTCCACAGTGTATTTTTATATGACCCACTAAAATGAATTTTGATACTAAGCATACTATGTATTATGAGTTTGGTTGTGGAGTGTGTAACTATGTGCGTTATAACCAATTATATTATTTCCATGAGCTAGTTGCTATTTGTCTACCATAAGTTTTGTGTTATAACTCTTTTTTCTTTTTTTTATCTCTTTTTAAAGCTAGGTCATTATAATGATTTTTTGATTCAATAAAAAAAAAATTTATTTAAAAAAAAAGATTATATACAATATGATTTAAAAAACTTCTCCATTATATTAAAAATTAAATTAAATTAAATAACTAATATATTTTATATAAATATAATATTATTAATATATAAAATTTAAATTAATTTTAAAAATAACATTTAAGTAAATTTTATTAAACATGAACTTCATTACACTATATTTTTGGAAAGGTGGAGACAAAAAATGGGGTCTTAGATTAGATACTTCACAATTGTATAGCACCCTCTTGTTCCTTTTCAAACCCAACTACACTTTTTATTTTTATTTTTAATGATAATAAAACATACTATAAATACATTACATAGTTACTTGCGTGCACAACTAGATCTCGTTTACAACTATGAAAGCTGCATAGCACCATAATTTATCCTCTCAAATTAATATGAGTATGGTAGACAAATTATGATAATAGTTAGCAAGTGCCATGTTATGGTCCAGTAAACTATGGCTTATAGGCCCAAAAATGGGTCAATCATCTAGGTTTCTCTAGTGCTAAAGCAAACCCCACCATTTGATTCAGATTTTCCAACTATATATACAATTCCTATAAATTCTTACATGTATGATTTTGGATAAAATATTTAATTAGGTCTTGTTATTAATTTAATCATAAAAGAGCATAATAACTTCCCAAGGGTGGGGGTCCTAGTCCGGTTGCTTAAGTACTTCCATTGCGGCTCTACTGATCACAGGTTCTAGTCCCCCCCACCCCCTGGTACCAGAGGGCATGTCATGCCAATGTCGTTGGTCATGTTAAAATGTTTACCAGGTGTACTGCAGGTTATAGGGGGACCATGTCATACTGAGTCCTTAAGCAATATAGTACAGATTCCTACAGCGCCCCCCCCCCCCGAAAAGAAAAACTTCCCAAGATATTAATTTCAAGTAGGTCTCAAATAGTTAATTATTAACCCAAACTATGACTTGATTAAAATCTTAATTTATAACACATAGACACATTACTTTTTGGTGCTCATTTAAAATATTAAGGGTATTAATTCTAAATGATTTGGCTTTGATTAATTTTTTCTAATAAGGTAGGTTAAGTTGCATTCCACACAACATATTATACTTATGGGTACATGGTTCATACCCTACCTAAAATGATATTTGTTATAAACACTCCAAACTAGTTGGATTCTTTTACTCCTCATAATTTTGCATAGTTTTAACATTGAATTTAGTCATGGATCTCATGCTAGATGATACATTGCATTCTTGGATGTTTTCAACTATCATGTCACTTCATGACCAAATATGGGTTTGACTAGATTCTCTAGGTCCACATGGTGCACTCTCTCAACCTCATGAGTTGAGAGAGATCCAAACCCTTGATCAGTACCATGCATTACATTTTCATGAGTTTAGACTCTCATGGATTACTTGGGAAGCCTATACAATGATAGATGATTATAGGATCACCAAACAAAGTAAAATTCAATGCATCATTTACTTGCATGTGTTACAAATCCATTACTTATCATGACTCAAGGAAGATGGGCTAATTAGGTATGCTATTTATGTGGCTTAATTTTGTAGATTCATAATGTTCTAATTTGGTTCAAGTTGTGAAACATTCCCAACCTATCTAGTGCCACATGGTGAATTTCCAACATTTTTAGTTTCGTAATAATTCACAAAATAAAAGGGTTTTGGTTCTAAAGGTCTATAAGGTATTAAAAAATAGTCCTTCATAAGATTTTGAGATTTGAAGCTTTGTAAGGATGTAAGTTAATCATAGATCACCATGAGCCATGATCTCATGATCTCACAACTTTGCTGTTTTAAAATATAATATTGCATCGAGCTCAAGCCTATGAAATTATGAACCAACCAAGATAAGACATGTGTCTAGATTATAAATAATATAAATAAATAAACTCTAAGGTATGAACTAATGAAAGGATTGATCTAATTATCAAAGTAAAAGCTAAATGCTAATGACCTAAGGCATTTTAACAACATAGTTTCTAATGTCAAAATGGAAGGCATAGCCTAAGACAACTATGTCTAACTATGAATGATGTCCTAAGATTTATTAATGAAAAACTTTCTAATTTTTAAGGATATGCAAAAAGGAAGGGACTAGGTAAAAACTGACCAAAATGCCTTAATCCTTTTATCTTTTACATTAAATTCCAACATGGAGATCCATAAAGGCTTGCAAGAGTAAGCTAAAAGAGACTGATAAATACTCTTACTCTTAGCACAAATTTATAAGACTTAGAGATCACTATTTTAGGTGGTCATATACAAGGAATGTGCATTATTTAAAATTAGTCATTCTTTTTAATAAGATGCCCAAAATTTCAAAAAGGCACATGATGAGTCACTTATAAAATAAATAATATAAACTAATAATAAGAAATAGCTATAATTTTTTATTCCTTAAGACACTATGACTCATTCTCATGTACAGTTTAAATGGTCAATGTATTCCATTTAGTCCTTTAAATATACAAGCCTCTTAGTTATAACATAAATATATTAATACACATAGTAAACAACTCTAAGATTATTTTTATTAAAACTTAATTCCATATCCTAAGTGAATGATTTAGTCTTCGACACGATCACAAATATTCAAATACCTTATTCAAACTTTCAAATGAATGATAATTTTATCTAAAAATAAAAGTTAATTGAATTGCATTAATCATCTATCATCATATTTAGTGAAAGGAAACATAGACAACATCCTTTAGGGTATTTATCATTAAAACCAATTAACAATTTTGTACAACTTTTCTTATCTTCATTCAAGACATATTATGTTTGAGCTATACTCTCTTATCCATATTAACTACCGATAGTATTTTAATAATGTAACTATTATATACACATAATATCTTTAAACTTTATCATTCACTAATGATTCCTCACTTACAAGAACCTGTCGAGTCTTAATCTCACTGAGTACATGATTTAAGGGGAGTAGTGGGAAAGGGGTGGGAACACCATTGGTACTTCATAAGATTATTATACCTATACTACCAAATGTTATCATTCTAACCATATCCTAAAAATGTTCCCTTAAGATTTACCTCTTATTTTTCATGATCCCTATCCTAAAACCCTTTGTGGTAGTTTGTGGTACACTATCAAATCCATCGATCATGTACTCTAATTATCAAAACTCATTTAGGGTCTAGGTTGGCCCTTGACTGAACTAGACCAAGACCTAATTTGATTTTATCAATAATGATATAGAGTTGATTGGGATGACCCTATTGATAAAACTTAAAAAAAGGATTAGGGTTAGATTTATTTATATATACACACACTCATTTCAACATTTATTATAAAGAAAGATAAGAAAAATAAATATATATTTCACATCTTCTTATCCGCCATTCTAATTTAGGAGCATATCTTAGGGTTTCAATAATTTTTTTGGAGATTTGTATCTTTCCTTGTAGAGAAGTCTTTTAGATTAATAGATAGGTTATTTAGCCTAAAGTTGATTTATTCTTGTCATCCTTACATACCACAATAATCTTTTATGAAGCAACTTGGCCAAGAGAGAGATTGAGGTTTGATAGGTTCATCTTCAAAGGTAAGTATTTTTATCTTTATTCATCCTTTGTAAGAGTAAATATATTTCCATTTATAGTTCTCTCCCATGTATTAGGAAAGGATTAGGGTTGAATTCAATTATATATACACACTCATTTCAACATTTAATAGAAAAAAGAAGATAAGAAAAATAGATATATATATTACACATATTCTAATCCACCATTCTACTTAAAGAGCATAACTTAGGGTTTCAATACTTTAATTAGAGATATGGATGTTTCCTTGTGGAGAAGTATTTTGAATGTGTAGATAGGTTATGTAGCCTAAAGCTGATTTACCCTTGTCATCCTTATATACCACAATAATCTCTTACCAAGCACCTTGGCCAAGAGAGAGATTAAGGCTCGATAGGTTCATCTCTAAAGGTAAGTATTCCTAACTTTATTTCTTCTTTGCAAGAGTAGATAGATTTACATTTGTAGTTCTCTGTCATGTATTAGGATTTCATTTACATTGATGTGAGTATACATCTTCTATGCATGTTTGTTATTCATGTTTATTACCAAAACTTTATGCCATAAGCGTTGGTGAACACTATATCAGACATTACTTTACTTTTGTCATTTATACATTGTGAGTATGAAAACATAGGACCTAGTTAGGGAAATTGCATAGTTTTACTTGACTAAAGGCTTTAGAAAACTCTTTAGTGATATAATTATGGTAAGATATCCCTTGGATAGGTCTAGTAGATCCATCTTGATCATGACCCCAAATATTTAATGTATCAATAATTGGAAGTGTAGAAGTAGGATTTATTTTCTTTGGGTTAGGATTGATTTATAAATCAATTGTATTTCCCTTTACATACAAACAAAACATTATCTACATTATTGTATGGGATTAACTTCTCTACTAAGTTTATGTATTTATCATGATGTTGGGTATAAAGTGTGTGTGTGTGTGTGTTATAACTACTTATGATGCTTTCATTACTTTACTGTATGCTCAATAATACTAAGTTGTGTGTGATAACAACTCTTTTTATCATGATGATTTTATAACTCCATAAATAAAAAGTGATATGTGGGGGCAGAAAGGATTATGTACAATATGCTAAAAAAACAACTCTTTATTATTTAAAAAACAAAAAATAATTACATAAATAATTTTTATATTTATGATACTATTCTATATAAATATAATATTATTTATAAATATCAAATTATTATATGGGATCCTCAGTTGGTTTATAATTATGCAAGTGGGAGTGTTATACTCTTCACCCATAAATAAGATGTGTAAGTGTTGTATAAAACTAAATTTGTTTGAGATAAATAGCAAATAAAACATATGATTTTTTATTAATATGCATAAATAAACAGAAATTAATATGAAATTTTACATTAAAAAATTAGTCAATTAATTTTTTATTTTAAATTATTAATATATTTATTTATTTTTTACATTTGCTAAAAAATATTTTAAATAGGAAAATTCCAAATATTTTTATTTTGTATGTACTAATAATTTCATTTATTATTTATAAAAAAATAAAAAAAAAATCATTATTTAGATTATTATATTATTTTTAATACAATTCAGTATTTATGAACAATATTATCATGGTCAAAACATCTTTCCATTAGCATGATAATCAATCAATAGAGTGAGCAAGAAAATAATATGTAATCAGTGTCATTCACCAAGCTCTTCAACATGCAACACTCCTAGAGTATGTTCCACTTCTACTCCTTGCACTCTGGAAGTTTAGTGGCTTGAGCTAATTTAACTATAAACTATGATTAGGTAGCATTAATAAGTTTAGCTTGATAGATAGCATCGATGGTTTGTTCTTAGTTATTATATTACTCATGCATATGGAACTAATTATACTTTGTTTTATGAGAACGATAAGATTGAATGAGATGTCCTTCTTTATGATAGTAAAAGCAAGGATTGGGTTTGTTTAAGAAAACCACTATCTTCAAGACTTCAAAATAAAGTATTAATATCTTGATAGAATATAGAAGGGGTTATATAAGGTCCATCTCAATGTCTACATGAGGTTAAAATTTCAGACTAGAAAATTCATCCATATTATTTTTACATCAGATCACTCTACGCAACTGGGTAGTGATTCCCTTCAAGAATGGCCTAGAAGCAAGGTTAAGGAAAGTGATCTCAAAATAATTGGGGTAAATATATTATAAAGGCCCTTCCAAATGGAAATAAAAATTCCATGATTTTAAATAACATATTTATCCACAAATAACCCAAGTGCCATACTATAATGTAACTTGTGAATTTTTAGAATTCATAAACATACATGGAACATAACCTTTACCCATCCCCCTCTTTGATTCTAGCATCCATCCCCTATTTTATTAATTTACTTTAGCCAATTAATAAAATTATTTTTCCAATAGAACACTGTTAAAGAATAAAAGAATAATATTCCCTTTCATCTAGTCTATAATAAGATCAAGTATTTCATCTAGCAGTTAAAATTCAAATGTTACATTTAGATTCCTTGCTAAGAAAACTACTTGATTATTTATGTATATTTATAGTTTAAAAATTGATTTGGTTATTTTTAAATAATAATTGTGATATATGATATTATGCGATAGTTTTATATTACTTATGTTGCATAATTACATTGCTATGAGTTAGCTTTAATATATATGTTTACAATATGATGTTGTTGATTTATTATTTCAGTTATATTTTATGATGTATGTATATCAAGATGTTATGGTCTAGCTACCTAATTTTTGTGAGGTTGATGCAAAAGAATCATCCATCAAATCATGATGGAGAGAGAGCATCATTAGAGAGGGTGACATAGATGGAGTTATTGGGAGATGATAGAGAAATTGGTTAGACCTTGCACACACCACATTAACTAGCACATATTACATGCATAATAAAATGGTTAACATGGTATGTTTTGATACCATTTGCATTAGATAGTTGAAAATTGTTTCTAACATAATTTACTAATTTTATGATATTTTTCTTACATGATTTACGTGTGTGACCATTAAATGCATTTAAAAATGTGATGTACATAATTCTTGTGAATTTGACTTTATTGATTTAGAAATTAATAATTAGGTCTTTATGACTTTGAGATACTAATTTAATTATAAAAATGATTAATTATTGTAATTAGAATTGAAATAAATAAAATATAATAATTTTCAATTAAGAAGGAAAATAGAAAAAGAAAAAGAAATAAAATAATAATAATTAATGAAGAGAAATGAAAAGTTTTAAAATTAGTGAAAAACAAAAGAACAATATTAATAAAATAATAATAAAAATAAAGAAAAAACAAAACAAAAAGGAAAAGTATTAAAAACAAAAATTACACCCCTTTTCATCAATAGAATAAGAAATAACTTAGGAAAAATAAAAAAAGGGGTGCAACATACAGAGAAGAGGAACTTTATAAGGAGAGAAAAGAAAGAGAAATTAGAGTAGGAGGAAATTATGAAGCTTTAAAAAAATTTCTTTTGAACACAGAAATCAGGTAAGTAGTACCTTAAAATTATGTTATGATATTCTTGAAAATTGAATAAATACATTTAATTTTTTTTATAAACATGTGTATTTATTCTAAAAATATAGATGCCATATATATGCATATGGGGTGATGTAAGTTTAAAATTTAACTAGTTCCATAGGAAAAGATACAACGACTACCTCAATAAAATTTTTTAGTAATAAGCAAAATGACTTGTATATGATTAAGATGAACTTGGAGTTTAAATAGATACTCTTACCCTTGGCATTCTAAATAGAAGGGATCTGTGCTTGGTATAGTAACTTTAATCCTTTTATGTATTTAATGAGTTAATATTTAGCAAATAAACTTGAATGAATAGAGATCTAACATACCCAACTAGATAAATAGGTATATAAAAGTATTATAATAAATACATACTTAGTTAATTGTCTAGGTGTAGTGATTCACATAATTGTTTACTTATTTCATATATAATTACTATTACTAAAGATGGTATGTGGTGATTTGTACATATATATCCATATAATACAAATAGTTTATGCCTAACATGACCTGAATTATCCAAAATTATATTGCAGATCATAGTTTAAATGTAAATGATGGATATTCATAGTTAAGCAATTCATCTTATTTTATTGAGAAACCTAAAAAATGAATGAAGGTATTCCTGAGTGAAATAACCAATATGTCAAATAGTGATCTAATATCTTTTACAATGAATGGTAGAAAACCTTGAACCCTTTATTAAAACTATGTTTTTTTCATTCTAAGTGAACTTGGATAAGGAGATCTGCATAAAAAGTCATTAGCATAATTTACTTGACAATAAATTCATATTGATTTCATTACCCGGACAATGAATGTGAAAAACTTGTCATTTTAGTTTATCAGTGAGTTTATGATAATTCATGACTTTATTATAATTTTTTCCATTATCTGAATTATCAATATGAAAAATGTAGGTGTTAATATCAATATATGATGCCCAAATCCTAGTTTATAATTTGTATAATCAATTTTTTTAAATTGTTATATAATCTCTGTTGAATGGCATATTATTAAAGAGTTAAATCATGATAAATATTGTCTATATAATGTTAGTTTATGTTTACAGTGTTGTATATTTTTAAATATGTAGAAATATGTGAATATACCACAATGATATGTGAATATTTATCATCCTAGATAATAAACATAACACCTAAGTTAAGGACTAAATTGGTATTCAGATCTTTCAATATTTAAAGGAATATGATATATATTGTTAAGAGATGGTACATATAAGTTGTGCATTCAATATGTTAAAACATAGGTTGTATATCCATTGATTTGCATTAAATATCATGCACTAAAATGAACTATTTCTATGCTTATCATATATATATGTTAAATATCTTATATTTTATGTAGTAATTTAACTATAACCTTGAGTTTACTAATGATCCATAAACACACATGTAGCAGGGTCAATCTTAATGAATATAAACATTATTCATATTTTAAGGACTTAAAATATAAATGATCTATTAATAAAATCTCACATAATGACTTATGTCTTATTATATGGTTTATCAAAATGAGTATGTTTCTTTATAATGACATAAATGCAGTTATAATATATCAAAATCCTAAAATAGCCTTTAATAAGGCATATGAAGCATAAGTAGTTCAATGTAGTCTTTCATTGTCTTGTGATAAGATGTATGCCATGCATGAAATTAATTATCATTTATAGCATGTGAAAAAAAAATCATTGTGTGGATATGATACTATAATAAGCTACATATTAATGGGTTAATTAATAATATGCTTAAAAGAATATGTAGGTACATCTATGCGTAGTTAGCTAATACTTGTGCATTAGGGTGTGTATCTATAATTATAGATCTATTGGTAGTTTTAAACTATATTATAGATTTTTGTGTAATAGAATATTGTATATGTGTGCATATAACTCCCTGAAAGCATAGCAAAAGCTAGAATGGAATATTTATATTTCATGATAACTAAGACTTTCTTGTTATAACTAGTTGGTGAATAGAAACTTATGTGTTCATTTATTTATAACTACTTTACTATGACTGGTTGTGGTAATTATTTAAAAAAAAAAAAAACACTAGACTATGATAATATGGATTGTCATAGGGTGTATTATATTTTGAAACTACTTTTATTAATTAGAAACAATAGTTAGATGTATATTTTATCTAGGTGGTAAAAATGGTGGTTATTATTTCTATAATGGGATAGATATTATTGTGATATTCATTTATAGGTTTGATGGAATAATTGTATGCTTTTTGATTATTCATATACTTAGCATGTTATGCGATATGATTTCTATTAGGGTGTAATCTGAATGAATCTTTTGATTATACAATGTTATCCAAATATTACATTATTGATAATAAGTAAGTAGTGAGATGAATTTCACTAATTTACTAGCATCACAATGCTAGATGAAGGTAATGTGATCAAAATGTGTGTATAAATTTGACTGATCCATAGATCATTTATAATTTGAAAACTTTGGTCAAAACAATGTTTAGTGAGATATTGTCACTTCATGAGTCTGATTTACATGTTTGGGTGATATCCTGAGTAAAATGGGTTTTTATGATACACCATATATTTATTTTTAGAAATTATATAATATAAGGATACTAGTTTGTCTCTCTGGATTCCCATGTCATCACTATCTACTCCTCCATGAAGGGAGGTTTATTCCCTAATGGGATTAGTACGATGGATTGTTGGTCCATAGTTAGTGTGAAAAATCACTCAAATGATGCTTTCCCTCCCCACAACAATACTAATTTTGATATTGTACTTAATATTACCATAGATACTAGAGTCTGAGGAACTTATGCTCTATCGAGCCATGTATCTTATATGTGTACATTATATTATATTATATTTATTATTGAAGCATTATCATGAGGAATTGTAATTACTTATTATACTTTGACAATAGTGGTTTTAGGCATGTATTTGTCATGTTTGGTTAATTGTAATTAATTTTTTATATTGGTATTTTGATGTGTTTATTATGATGATAGTGATCATTTATATATGATGTAATATGTTTCATTCAAAGTTAACACACTTAGAGTATTTTATATGATCTCTAATTAGATTCCCATTGTATAATATATTTAAGGCATATGATTTTAAATTTAAAAAATCACATATTTTTAGGTAGATCTTAGTGGGGCCATTATATCAAAATCTTTACCTATAACAACATTAAGATATTTATAACATAGTCCCATGTTTGGCTACATTTTGGATGATATGATGCCCTTATCCACTGTTGGAGATACACCCTTTTGAGAAACTAGATCTACCATGGTAAACCCAGTATTCTACTTGGACATTTGCTTATATTATTAATGATTCATATGTCCAATTTTTCAAGGGTGTAGGCATGGACCAACAATAGCCCCTACAAATGGTGCCCACTCGTAAACCTTCTCACTTAGAGCTCTAGATGATATATTTATTCATGTAGACATTATTTTCTCAATATTTATTTATCTTTGAATGCTTTGATAGAGATGCCTATGACTCAAAACCAACTTTCAATAGTGGCATCTACTATAAAACTAAGTGAAATCATGCCCTAAAATTAATCTCTATTAACTCAAACCCTAAAACTTACATTTGTCATTCTTAATTACTCTCTCATTCCTCTACAATGATCTCTAAATTGGAATGAGATAATAGGAAAGAATCATAGTTGTAAAATCTAAGATGATTAGAAGTTATTAAAACATGAACTAATGTCTAATTTGTTAGAGAAAAAAACAAATAAATTTTACATAATATTATTCATTTATTTGTAAAACTTATAATTCAAATAAACACAGTAGAAGAAAACTATATTCATTAAAATAACCTATTGCACATAGCAAATGTGAAATGAAAGTAGGTATCGCTAAAGCACCAAAAGGATGTCAAAATGATGAAATTGATATGGATTTCTTAATTGTTATGTATGTAAGGGTCATGTTAACCTCCTATCTTTAGATATGAT